>JAQIVE010004328.1:0-14762 GCA_034698285.1 Sminthurinus bimaculatus | reverse complement strand
GAGACCCTTGGTATGGTAACTATGCAAGCTCAAACATGAAATTTCAAAATGGCCATATCTTTTTTTTAGCAACTGTACATATACAGACAATGCTCGATGCTCATGAAACAAAATAGAGGCTGGAGCACCCGCAAGGCGACGACAAGCTTGAGAGAGAGAGAGAGAGCGAAAGAAAGCTCTACAAGTAAAAGGAAATAAAAGGCAGAATCTCGTACAGGCATCCAATTTGCGAATTATTGGCGCACACTTATTTTATACCCTTTTTATACATAATCTTTAACCTTACATTGTGATATCATGCACATAATATCTCATCTTTTGAAGCAAGCTAAAGGAGTGAAAGTTTCCTAAAAAAATTAAAATGTATCAAAATTTTGCAAAAATGCTAATGATTGTTTTGTTTTATCGTTGATTTTTTACAGGGGGTGGGTTTGGGGGGACGAAAAAGGTTTTCCCGGGAGTCCTTCTCCGCCTCGGCAACGGCGAGCACGGGCAATCCCAACCAGAAGAACAACCTGGCCCCGCAGTACACTCAAGCCTGTTGTTCCGAATTAGACGTGTCCTCAAAGCGTCCGCGAGATAAGCGGAAAGAGATTCGGTCCAAGTTAAAACTGGATAAGTGGGAGTCCTCCACCGCCAGTTCGGAGAAGACGGGGTGTCGATGGACCTTCGTCTTTGACCCCGCCGGACGACTTTGCTACTACTGGTCCATGGTTGTGTCCCTCGCCTTTCTATACAACTTTTGGGTTCTCATCTATCGATTTGCGTTCCAGGTATGTAAATATTCCTAATTTTAAGCATCTTGTTTAAATGTGGGACTAACTTATGTATGATGATTCGTCATAAATCAATCCCAGGATTATATATTATATACATACTAATCAGGATGAACTTTCCATAGAAATCTACTGAAAATTAGGGCTGAAAACTATCCCACAGACTATTGTAAATACTTATGTATAGCTATATACAACCCGCAGATCTCTTTGTGGATCGAGAAATCAGAAACCTAACCTAGCCAAACCAAATCTAATGGGTTCAAGGTAGCCAGACCAAGCTGAGTGATTCAGTGTTATTTGCCTCAATAAAAACTAAATGGAATGAGCTTGGTTTCCCTTCCCCTCCTAGACTATTGAATTACATTGAATCAAATTAGCCTATCGTTTAGTTCAAACTTAATTTGATTTTGCCAGAACAAGAAGAAGAAGAAGTACAAGAAAAGAGGTTAAAACTATAGTTAAAACAGTGAACTTGGTCTCTTTATAAGCTTAAGTGCAAGCCTCAAAGTTTCTGAAAAAAGTCGGATCGCCGGCTATACCAGAGGAAGAAAATAAAAGAAAATAAATGGAGAAAAGGAATAGAAGAGTATAGTGAGTGAGGAAATTAAATGAACGCGGCTACGCATGACTTTTCACTGGATTCCATCGACCACACACACATACATACACACAATAGCTTGTTGTATAGTGATATGTATGTACGGAAACCGGCATATCTGCTCTGGACTCGTCTAAAATCCTCTCGTTTCAACTGTACAGCTGTAACTGTAAGCGTAACTTAAACTTTTCTACGGCTACAGTTTTCCTCTGCGGACTCTGAGACATCCAATTACCTGTACGACCAATAATTGAATTTGTTGTCTCAATAAGCCCAACTCTCCTCTTCCTCCAGTTGATTCCTTCTTGCTCCAAAGATTTTAAGACAATGAGGAATCGAGTCAAAACAACATGAGCCAAAGCCAAAGGTCTACTTTTGCTCCAGACTTTCATGCTCTGCGGTCGCATCTTGCATCTTCTCGTCTCGTCTTGTCTTGGTCAGTCCATCGTCTCACATGCTCCGATGGACTGAAAATCGAGCTCACTTGGAACATACGTACATACATACTCAGTATATGTATAAAGGTTAAAGGTATAAAGAAAGTGAGAGAAGCCCATTTTGTAGCTGTCTCTATGTGGTCAACTGTACAATGGTTCAACAGAAATGGACTCGAGATCAAACGAATTTTCTGCAACTGGGTTTTGATTTTTGCCAAGCTCTATGTATATCCGGAAAAAACTTTTAAAAACTTGTGTAATACAGTACACCGACTTTAGGAAAAGGGATAGAAAAAGAGTAAAATATCAAATGTGAGATGAAAATTTCACACCCGCCATAATTATTACAACAACCGCCGTCACCAACTTGTTGGGACGGAATTTGGACAAAAATTGAGATATTTATGTCATTTTGCGCTTTTGTTGTAGACTCGAAAATGAAATAAAATGGAGGCGAGATGTTTATGCTCGTATTTTATGGCGTGGCGTAACTGTAATATTACAAGTGCCGAAAGAGGGAATAAAGGAGAGACAAAAAAGATAAAAGCCTTGGTGAAGAGCCCTCTCGTAAATGATTCGGCTTTATCCCTTTACTATCCTCCTCCTACATACTCCTTCCTCTTTTTCTCCATGACGTTGTCTTTGTTTTTGTCTTCCTCTCCTTCATCCCGAGATGTGAGGGCGCATAAACAGCACATGGTAGTAAACAGTCGCCTTTAGTGGAGATCACACAAGACTCTTCAAAATGCATCTACAAATTCACATGTACAGTCAGACCTGCAAAAACCACACCTGTCTACATTGTCCAGTTACACCTTTGATGGTACCTTAAAATGATTTATACTGGCAAAAAACTTAAAATTGCAGGTTTCCAATTTCAATCAGCCAAAATTTCAAACAATGTGTAGTATGAAAACATTATTGTAGGCAAAAATATCATTACTGAGATTTACTGTACAATGAAGATTAGACTACTGCACAGCGTGTGTGCAGTGCACACTGTACTCAGATGTACTCACATTCATTCGCCTTGGGATGGATGTATGGATGGGTGATCCAGCTACTAATCTCAAGTGGGTGTTGGTTGATGGCTGCTGTTATACTCTTTTGTCCGGGCTTATTGCTAGTTAGTTTGCCGCCACTTGGCTCATGTTCTTGACTTCCGGTTCTCTTCTTCTCCAAATGTGTACACACATTGTCGGGCATTGAGGAAAACTGTCAGTAGTCTGTCGAGAATTGCTGGCTTGGCTTTCCTCCGCTTCCTTTTCATTCATTGACACCACAACAACAAAAACAGCTACAAGGAAAACTGCAACTGTATTCTCGAATGTGATGTCAACTCGACTCGACCAATCACACCACACCACTGTAATTCCATGATGCATGATCTTGAGCCAGCGCTTTCACTCCAACTTTCTCCTTCATTTTTACCCTCGTTTACTTTTTCTATGTACAATATCTACATCTCGATTTATCTGTTCCAATATAGAATGTAATATGTAAGCCTCTGTATTATCTCCTTCATATTTTTTACTTTCCTGTTTGCCACCAGGCTAGCTTTAGCAAGGCTCATAGATTCTTCTTAGATTTAAACCCGGCGCTTTGTATCCAAAGCCAGAGACGAAGCATCACAAACAACTATACACAGTGCTGATACGCTGACAATATGTATCAGTAAAAACGACGTTTTGGGGCTAAGAAGGAAATATGAGAAGCGTAAATTGCACAATGTGAATGTCTACTTTTCCCCAAAAGAACTGTCTTGGCCATTCAAAAGGAAGAAGCCGTAGAAGACAGGCATAAAGAAATTACGTTGTTAAGCAATAAAAGTCAGTTGGTAAAATTATTTAGAATTTTTAAACACCTTTTCCAAACCACATAACTATTTAATATTGAATTTTTATTGCGTTTGCAGGAAATCAATCGACAGAGTCTAGTGGTATGGTTTTGTCTGGACTATATAGGTGAGTAAATTTGTTTCGAGTGAACTAAAGTTTTTTAAATTGTTATGAACTAAATTCACAAAACCATAAAGTAGTAAAATAAGATAATGACGATGAATTGCTTTGTTTCTTTTAAAACCAGCCGACTTTTTGTACCTGTTGGACATTGGAGTTCATTTTCGGACGGGTTATCTGGAGGACGGAGTGCTTCAAACGGACTCGACGAAGCTCCGTCACCACTACATGAACTCGACCACTTTTTATATAGACTGTCTCTGTCTCCTTCCCCTGGATTTTTTATACTTGTCAATAGATTTCAATTCCATCCTACGGTGCTTCCGACTAGTAAAAATCTATCGATTTTGGGCCTTCATGGACCGCACTGAAAGACACACAAACTACCCCAACCTGTTTAGGTAAGCCCATCATCCATCCATACGTGTAACATGGCAATAATTGGTAATTTTATTGCTTTAAGTTGCCTCAATTAATTGAATTGGATGGTATAAAAATGAGGATCGTTTTTTGTTGAAACTGTGCAGGTCTATTAGTCTGGTGCATTACCTGTTGGTAATTTATCACTGGAACGCTTGCCTCTTCCACATAATTCAAAAGAATGATGGCTTTGGAAGTCGAGACTGGGTGTACAAAGAGAAGGCGGATGAGAGGAGTGACCCCACCGACGTGGTCATGCACTATCTCCAGAGCTTCTACTGGTCTACGCTCACACTGACGACCGTCGGTGACCTCCCGAGACCCAGGTAGGTGTACGTCTACAGTGTACATAGGTCATTGTACAATATGATGCCGTGTTTTCTAAAGTAAGATTTTTACACAAATGCAATTAACGCCTTTGAATGTTCCCCATCTTTCTTTAGAACCAAGGGCGAGTTCCTCTATGTGATTTTTCAGCTATTATTCGGCCTTCTTCTTTTCGCCGCCGTGCTCGGCCATGTGGCCAACATTGTGACCAATGTATCCGCTGCCCGTAAAGAGTTTCAAGGTAAGCTAAGCTCCCTTTATCCTATACATTACATTTTATTTTCATCCTGGCCTAGCTATTATGCAGGTACAGATTACAGCACAGTTATTTCCAACTTTGCCCAAACTTTGGAAATAAACAAAGATTTGCCAAAAAATACACGAAATTCTCATCATCTCTGAAATCAAAGCATGACGACGCGGTGTCGTGCAAGTTTTGGCGGAAACTTTTAGCATGCCATTGGCGCGTGCAAAAAAGTACGTACATTAATCGTCTATTGTTCGTTCTTGTATTGTATACATGCTGTGAACGGAGGACAGGTTGGGAAATATCTCGCAGGATCCCTTCCAACTAGAAGTAGTAGTAGTAGTTTCTTTTAAAGTATTCCTATTGCCAAGTATTCTTCGTCTCCTTCTTATTTATATTGTAAAGACAAACCAGACTTTGAAGCGACGCAAACAAAGTGGAAGAAAGGCAGAGCAACAAGCAACATGTTGAGAACTCGCAGCAAACTTTCCATATTTCATTCTATGCACTTTTCTCTATTCTGTTTCTCTCTCCTCGCCGTGCCACGCCATGCCATGTGTCATGTTGCCATCGTTCCCACGCAGGAAATCCAAGCAGGATTTTGGTTTCACTTTCACTTTTCGCTGCACAAATAGGTCAAACTAGTGAAAGTGAAAGCGGGGAGTAAACAAATATAATTACAATTTTCTCATATTGGTACATATTGCCAAAAATCCGGCAAAAGTTTAACGTGTACAGTATATTATACAACATAAATATGTTTGTGCATTGATACACGTAAAATTTATTTGCCCCATACTTCCTTGTTTGTATGTATGTTATGTATCTTCTATCGAAGGAAAGAAAGGCTATCAAAATAATTGCAATAATTCAAATCTTGGATTGGATTTCAACAACAAGCAGCAACAAAGTAACAGCGGGGCTCACCGATGGGAAGTAACAACTTTATAAGAATGTAATTGCTTCATATTTTCTTGGTGTACTCCTGATATGAACCAAACTTCTCTATTATACAACAAAAAAGAATTATATTGTAAAGGAGCTGAGTGTACAGTGCTTACACAGTGCATTGTGAAAAGGCCGTGGTCATCCGAGTGAAAAACCATGGTCAGTAAAATGCCAAGGAAAAGGAAAAGAAAAGCTTGAAAACTTTGGGACAGATGACTATGACTCTGACTCCAACTTGAGCATTAAACAAGTTGTTCAAGATTCAACATTCATTCTGGCTCTGTTGCTTTTCTTCTACATATACATAGTTTGTACGTACATACATACATATGTATGTAGTTGCAAGCAGTAAATAGTGAGCCGGAATCAAAGCTGTCCCCGTTTGGCTTGATAAGGCGGACGCAGGCCAAAAGCAAAGGAAAAAACTGAGTCTCAAGTTGGACTCTTGGACTCTTGCAACTGGAGAAGGAAGGGAAAGATGGGAATAATTCAAAAGTAAGTGATATTAAACTGGGTATAAATTGTGCTCTCCGATGTAAAAAAACCAAAGAGGGAGTGAGCAAGTGTATGAAGGAAAAGTACGAGCTGGCATCATAAAGCACGGACGGTGTGGCCTACATTTTATGCATATATGGATTACGTACTGGTGTATATTGTCGGAGAACTGTTGTACTACAGTATAAAGCGTCGAGACTTACTTGGCGAAAAATGCATAAATATTGTAGATATATATACGTATGAATGTATTACGGGGCGAAACACTTTCTCTAGAGGTTTTGATATACATATAGACGACATTCGTATATATCGGTGACAGCTCTTCTCTTATTCTGGGATCAAGTTTCTACACGAAAGTCCACTAACTACAGATACAGTTATAAAGTACCGTGATCTTGTAGTATATGTGTGTATGAAGTATATTGTATAAGCTATTTTGGTCTATACTTTTTACTGTTGCGAGTTTCTGGACATGTACGGGAACACGGACATGGACGTGGACAAGGACACGGTCATGGCATGAAAATTGTGAAAACCATTCGAGTTTTGGTTCTCCTTGCAAAATTCATGGACAAGAAGAAGAAGAAGGAGCAAGTGGAGTTGCGTGAGATGTGTGGACCTTGTTCATCGTACTTCTTATATAGTGTATATCTTTTCCTTTTTTCCACTCGATTTCTCCTTCTTCAGTCCTTTTGATATCTTCACCGTTCAACTTCTTTTTTTCATGTGCGTACCCTGCTTTTCTCTCTCAACATGTCCCCGCTGTTCTATGCCCTCTGCTTTCTTCACAGAAGATCATTATTTGCTGTGTGTGGCTTTTTTGCTTTTTATATGTACGCATTTAGTATTCCTTACAGATACTAACCTGATTGTACAGTATACTGAGGTGCTTTGTTTGGACGAAATGTTGAAAAGCTCAAGTTTTGTCTTAGTACAAGTATTTTACTTTTGTGTACATTGATATCTACGAAACATTATAATCACTTCTGCGAGCGTTGTAAAATAGGTTGAGTAAAAAAAAATAAAAAATACCCGTCTTCTGACACTTTAAAACAGCAATTGTTTGCATCTACTTTCCTCAAAAATCCCTTAGACCTCAACATTTCAACAATTTGTACGTATTGTGTGTTTTTATAAGTACATATATGCGGGACTCATAAGCTGCCGGAAAAGAAGTAAAAGTATTCCCATTTATACTATAATAGGAATATGAACTCAGGATGAAACTGTGGAGGAAGCTGGATTCAGAACCAGGAAAGCTCCGCGGCCCAACTGCCAATGTGCCCAGGAGCAGCAAAATGGTTACGGTTACCGGGAGAATCGACTGACCAAAGTCGTTGTCATGTTCATTGTCGTTGTCGTTGTCATTGCTATTGTCATCGTCGTCATCGGTGTGGATGTGGATCGGTGGTTGCGGGTCTTCATCACAAACCTTCACATTGATAATACAATGAGTAAAGACATCTTTTCCCAATGTGTGACCGGAATTACTTGAGTTCAACTTTACCAGCTTAAACTTGATTTCAGTTTATTCTATCCTTTCCTTCGGTTAGGAGTAAAATCAAAACCAAAACTAGTGCTTGTTCTATCTAGCCTCGCCATTCAACTCTCTGATACAACCACAAACGAACCAATTGCTTCTATAGATGAAAAAAATTACAGTGAATTGAATGTGGGCTTTTGTCGTATTTTATGGTATAAAAAGTACAACGGTCATCTGGAAAAAAAATGCGGACGTGCAAATTTCCTCAAATCACGAATCACGAGCGCACGCTGCTGATTCACAGAGTTACACAGTCAGTTATTTTATCAGCATATTACCGACATTTGGCATCGCACACAGGAGATGTGAAGAACTTTGAAAAGGTAGAAGTATATAAAGCTAAGCTAAAGTTCATGGCTAACGTTAGGAGAATTTTTATCGGATTTTCATTAACACCGTCTTCTCCTTGACAAGCTTGTGTCGACAATAAAATATGTATTGTGAGTAAAAGTTTACTTTGTGTATGGATTCGAAACTTGCTCAATTTCTGTGTAAGTGTAAGGATGGCACGGACAGTTATACATTATACATGTTTTGGGCGAGGAGCTTTATTGCTGCTTTCAATCAAAATTTGTTGTTCCTCTTCACTTCTTCGTGTTCTCCGTCTAGATTTTTATCTTTCCCTGTTTTCTCGTGGATGTAGCCTGTCTAGCATAGTTTTTTACCTCCTGCTCTAACATTCGCCACTCATGAGATGTCAAGTTGATACAACTTCACTACCATTTACTCCCATAATAATAATGATAATAATAATATCAATAATGATAGTAGTAGACAGAACACGCAAAGTTGAGCCAGTTGAGCTGAGACTAGGAGAGCAGAGTTCAGTCATCTCTATCATCTTAATTCTTGATGGACTTGCATTCAGTCTGAGTATGCAGTCCTAATATCCCATATCTATACCCGAGTATTTGAACAATGTATTGTACTATATGATGTATATCTATGTTGTATATTGTGAGTAGGACGGTAGATGTGGATTTTGGATAAGCTGTGAGCATGGAAGATGAATTTGTAGGTTGAGGTGTAGTTAGGAAGCCGTCAGGGTGAAACTAAGTGCGTACTTTACGAGTGTGGCAGCAGCCATTTTTTCCCTTGTTGTCTTCTTCCTACTCCTCATTTTTTCCATTGTCTCTTTCTCCATTCCTCGTGCCTATTTTTTGCCTCCTCTTCAGCCCATCATCCACTTCTTATCTGTATGTATGTATGTATCTGTATATATCTTCCCTCGGTCTCTGTGTACAAAGAAGTCTCGACAAAAACACCCTCAATGACTGAAATGGATCTGAGCTGAGCTCTGAGCCAGTTGGGCTGAGAAAGTCTCAACATCTCAAGATCTCAAGGCTCAACACAGACGTACATTAATGTACTTACGAAGCTAGTTGCTCTTTTCAGTTTTTACACACATTTTACTGTAGTACTTTGAAAAAAAAATAAAGGAAAAAATAGGCCTGATGTGTACTGCACATTGCACATTCTGGCATTATGGTCTGTATTGTACTTTTTCCACACCTATGATCCTATATCACAAGGTCTATTGTTGCTAAAATTCTTTTGCAACTTCAAAAGCTCATAAACGTTGACGTCATTTCTGTTTCCTTTTTTAAATATCGAGACTCTGGAGTTTTTGGGTATTTACTTGATTTTAAGTTATTGTAAACACTCAATTCAAGGCCCGGGTGTTTCATTTAAGGAAAAATGTTATTTGCAACGGACGCGAATAAATATCAGGGGTTTTAAAGGAATTTATTTACTAACCCTGTCGTTTTTTGCGCCAATTTTTCTTCTTCACTGTATAGATAATATGACGTTGCATACATGAGTTTAAAATTTAAAATGAAAATTTCATAAAAATGTTTTTTTTCTTCAAATATTGCCATTTATCTCAATCTTTTCAACATGCGATTTGCCATTTTCTCTTAAAGCAAGTTGTCACGATTTTGTTTTGCTTATGAGGAAACCATCACTCAAGCTCTTGTGTCATGTGAAATATTGTCGCAACTTGTAAACATAATAATATATTGTACAAATAGACAAGGGAAAATATTCATTTTGCATTTTATGATGAATGTATATTTGAGCAGGAGACAGCACTCGGGGAAAAACATGATAAATATCTTCAAAATATTAAATACTTTGTAAATAAAATCAAGTCGGGATATTTGTCACTGAAAAATATTCTGCTTGTCCCTTTTTGCACATTTTTTATTTTGGAAATTTGTATAAAATGTTATATTTTGCGTTATTATTTTTTTTAATACTCTGCATTTTCCTTTCAACAACAAAATAAAGCGTGTACTAGTATGTACAAGTATGTAATCGCTTCGTAATGACTGCGACTGCACGTCAACATCAACAAGTATTGCATATAGCAAGTTTATGAATAAAATGTGGGGGGTAAAATTGCAAAGAGTCTTTTAAAACTTCCACCAGAGCGTACAAACTACACACATAGATATTTTATGTGCAGATATTTCTTTTGACTCTGGATTTGACTTTGATGAACTTTCATCGTCCTACTTCCTCTTGGCCGGCTTGTGAATAAAAGATGTGTAAATGTCAAAGTGTCAAAAGCAAAGGAAACCAAAGAGGCGGATGTACAAACAATAGCGGGTTTTATAGCTGTTAGTTTGATTGCTTCCCCGAGCGTTGTCTTCCTTGACTAACTGCTGCATACATATTTTCTTTGGAACAAAGTGCTCTGTACCCTACTAACAATAAGAACGTATCTTGATGCATATCTATGTACATGGGTGAGGAGGATCTTCTGGAGCCCCTACATTTAAAGATTGTTGACGCTTCCCTTTCTTCGACTTTTCATCATCATTAAATCCTTGCCTTGTTTTTCTTAGTCCCAGTCGGGACTAAGAACTCCACGCAGAACTAAATATAAAAACACACACTGAAGAAGAAAGTTGAAAGGACAAGGGAATCTGCATTGTAATTATTCAAGTGTTGAAAGCTCATGCTCATCGTCATTGGGATTGTCATGTTGAGTTATTGGCAAGCCTACTAATAAAACACAGATAGTCAAGAAAAAGAAAACAAGAGAAAGTTCAAGTTAAATTCCAAAGCTATTAAAGGTTGAAAGCGGAGTTATTTTTACTTGGAGCAATATGCCTACCGTAAATTTCCAAACAGTGTCCCAGAAACAACGTTTGTGTGTATATGTTACGCTTAAAAAGATATCGCACGCGCAAAAATATGCGAAGATAAAAAGATGTGCAAACATCATGCATACAAGACGTTCGTGCAGCAGAAAAAAAGGAAATTTCCAAGGTTTTCTCTGTTTTTGATAATAGGGGTGAAGCATGACATTCCCTGTTCTGTAATCTCACATAATTTTCTGTTGGCACGAAAGTGAAAAGGATTTCTCTCTCTTTCGTGTATTTATACCCCTGTACTTTGTCTTGCATCTAGTTAAGACTGCTAAAAAAGTAGACGCAATAAAGTAAACAGAAAATATTCTTTGCAAGGCAAATAACCAGGCACCAACATGTCCACTCACTGAAATAATAGCTCTCCGTCTCCACATTTTGTTGTAGTCCACGCTGTAGGATTTCATGAGTTATAAGTACGAGCGGTGTATGCAGAAATGCCTTTTTAAAGTTACCCCACTGCATGCTTTTACGTCTTTGTCTTTGTTTTCGGTTTGCCGGGAAATGAAAAACTGTGGGGAAAACTAGTAGAATATATCTCAAATTATGAATTAAATTTGATGCCAAACCTCCAAATTTTTAACTGCGCTTACATAAAGGAGAACCCTCGACAATTTTTGCAAGGAAACCAAAGTGTTTCCCTAGAAGTTTGCATAATATGTTTGTGCAGACTTTACAAAGTTGTTGTCATATAGTTTGATGAATACATATGTACTCATGTGTATTTGCTTCCATTTTTGAACACAGCGTGCATGCAACACCTTGCATGTAGGCAAAAAGAAGCCTAGTTCGCAGAAAATGTGCATGTCCCTTCGTCCATCTTAAATTAAATCCAGCAAAGTTTCTTTAATTAACACAAACCTATACCCCTTTTCATTATTCCTATCCTTTCATGTCTCGCTACTTCTCCATCTCCATCTTTACATAATATCGTATCTTGTTCTATTTTTGTTCCATGCTAACACAGGGCAATTTAAATTACAGTAGAACATGCTAACAAAATAGCCATTGAACTCCCCGTTTAGTTATACGAACAAGTGAACCAGCTAAATAGCTCAAACTCTTTAACATTTAGCATCTCATCATTTTTTGTGAGTCTAACTACTAACTACGTATATATACCATGCAGTTGAGAGTCTCGTAAAAGGGAACCATAAAACAGATTTAACTTTCTCCGAGTTCTCTCTTTCTGCTCTTCAGGTTGAGTTGGTTGACGTTGACACAAGGCAAACAAGCGCTCAACTTTTAATTCGTAGTTCCTTTTTTCCTCTTCAACTTGGCTCTTGTATGTAACTACAATGAAAATATCCTACATTTTTTATCACCATAAGGGGTCATTGCACGACTGTGTATGTACGACTACGACCGTAACCCATAACAATTAATTACACACACAATCACCGTCAATTCACGACATGTATTAAATGCACAGTGTGTCATAACGTAGGTAAAAATGCACGTAAACCCCAAATTTGACAGCAAAATTAAGCAAATAAATTGTGGAAAATCGCATAAAATTTTGAAAACGTATTCTCGAGAGTCCTAGCCACTTTTTTGGGGCACGCGCGAACAAACATCCGCATTTTTCTTGTAAAACGTCAACTTGTATGCATACATTTATGTGTGTGAGAGAAGCCAACGGACAGAACTTGAATAATTTTTGCGGTCACATTAATAATTCAAAGTCGACGAAAAATCTGCTCCAAGCCTTGTGAGTAATACCTAATGAATGAGAAGAGGACTGATAATGAGAAGCCAAGAAGGACAATCAGAGGGAAAGAGCAAGAGCAAGATGAAACGAAACCGTTTAGGGTAACTTCATGCATATGAAAAAGACTTTTGATTCGAATTCTACTCAGCCCGCTTGATTATGATGTTGATTATAATTCTGAGAAAAAGGGGAAGAGTCGTGGCCTTTGAAAGCCTTGGCTGAACGATTCACGCTAAATTCCATCATACTCACTTGGAGACCAAACAAAATTCCCTTTTTGTCTCAAGTAAACATTAAACGGAAAAGGAGCATTTATTTCTAGTCGGAGAGTACATACATATGTGCGATACATCTAGTTTGCATCACACGTTTGAATTCCCCGTCGCCGTTTGTAAGCCATCATCGTCCAGCTACAGCGCATAACAATTTATGCATGTGTTTTTACTCTGTACAATAAGTTAAGGGACAAATTATACCAAAATCACGCGTTTGTTCCTATTCCGATTCCGATTCTTATTCCAATCCGCTCTCATATTCAGCCAACTGTATCCTTTTCCCTTACAAGTTGAAAGTTCTATTCGAGCCAGCGAATAGTTTTAAACTGGAGGAGGCGGTTGCTGAAGCTGGTGCAGTAAAAGATGAAACGGAAGTTTTGCGAGAAAATTCTCCATTTGGCTGTACAGACGGACCGTTCCTTTTCCCATCAGCCAGCTTGTGTTTTGTGTTTATACAGTTGCAGTGCCTTGTCGTTGCTCGTTGCTCCAACTGGTCCACAACGTGCGACTGTGTATGTATTTCAGTTTCAGTCAATTTACAATTTACACTGATGAAATGACTATTCATGTATGATGCATGCTCAAATGAGTTTGCTCGAAAAACTAGAAAATTTCTCTCGCTATTTCTCAGCCATATCCATGTACATACATATAGTACAATGTACAATTTTCAGGCACACATGTAATTTAACACGGACACACGAGAAGTCATTTGAAATTCAGAGACGAGGCACAGCGGGCACAAGGTTCGTGTGTGTATGGGTTCAAAAGCAAAAGCGTCGTCGACATGGAGCGTAAGTTGAGCGTGTCGTTGAATTTTGGGCTTGCAAGCACAAATAAATTGTCTTTCCTACACACATTATGTATTGTCCATACAACACAATGAAACCAAGTTTGACGGGAAACACAGAGATTCTTTATTTACAATATTCGTTGGGAAATCGAAGCTTCTTGTAATTTGATTGTCCTTGTGCTATGAATTAAATATGAAACGGCGTTTAGTGTCCTTACTGGCTTTCTCGTTATTAACTCTCTCGTTTTCAACAGCCTTATTAAAATCATGTCAACATGAAAGGGAAAGTGAATAAAGAAAACACGGGGCGCCTGGATGATTTTATGCATAATCCATGTGTACATCGTTATATTTACAATGTACATGCATACATACACACGTTACGATTCTATTGTATTATCGTTCAGCTTGTGAATATGAACATGAGTCATCACATTTTTAATTTGATTTTGAAAAAAATTTGCTTCTTCCTCTGTCTTGTGATTTACTCTCCATGTGTGCTTTTTGCAATAGCTTTAGTTTCTACACACGGATATAAAGGCTAGAATAAAGGCTCTTGCTGGATACAAGGATCTTTACCTGATTTCCAAATTTTATTTTCGATTGCCTCCAAGTTGTCGTTCCAATCAAATGGATGTAACGATTTGTCGTGCTGAAAAGATACAAAACCTAAATTAAAAACTATAACTAATAACTACCTGCCCTTAGAAAAAAACTTCGGAATTTTTTTTCGAGTTGACACGTCGGGCGCATGAAAATAACATGAAATTCTCAAGAGATCTTGACAGGTATTTTGTCCAGGTGCGCGTCAAAAAACCTCATCAAACCTCACGATAATCTCATGAACTTTCCTAAGTTTTTTTGTTAAGGGCAGTCCCACCTTTGCTTTGGGTGATTATAAGTGGGCCATACCATGGAACTCCTGACGCGGTAAAAACGGGTTTCTACTAATTTCGACATGCTCTACACGATGGGATCACTTAGAATGCCATAGAGTTTTTTTTTCACCAAGATTTTATATAAGAGTTAGTTAAAAAAGTGGAGACTTTGGTTACCGTGACACAGGGCGA
>JAQIVE010004327.1:0-14763 GCA_034698285.1 Sminthurinus bimaculatus | reverse complement strand
ATTTTGTTTTTGTCAAATGTTTGTTTATATATAAAGATTACAACCGCATGTGAATACGATGAGACGACGTACTTTGTTCTTGCATATCACATATCACTATCATTCAGGTGGGTAATAAATATGACATGAACAACCTAATTTTATAAAAAGAGACAATTTTACACGAAATAAAAACATCGACGACGCAAACGTCGACCATGAAGATTTAAAGTATCACCATATGAAATATGGTTATGTCTACATGGAAAATGTGCAAGTGATGTGCGGAATTCTGATATAACAGTACTATATCTTCAACAGATGTTTTTACTTGTTACACTCTGTGTGACGTGATGAGAAGCTCATTTTGTCACAATATTTTGACATATTTGGATTTAGTAGAAGAAGAGCAAAGGACAACTAACATTTTATTAAGATTAAGAAGAATCAAAAGAAGGAGAAGATGTCCCGTTTTCTTTGTCATAAGTCAAGAAGAATGTGAATTCATGTAGAATAAAAAATGTGCACGACAAGAGAGTAAAAAAGTAGGAATATATACATATACACTTTGGAAATCTGATTAGAGGTTTTTTTCAATTACATATAATTATTTTTGTTTGTGTGGCCATTTATTTGAGTTCTATAATAGATACTTGAGTATTCATCTACATAGATACATGTGTATGTTCCATTTTTCTAACATATATTCTTCCTACAACTGTTTCGATTCGCATTTTTTCAACTATCTATTATCATAGACGGAATGATGTACAAGGTACAAGTTAAAAAAGAAATATTAATCTCAAGTCTCACAACATGATATACGCTCAACAACTACTAATAGCAAGTATACGGCTACTATTGTTTCTATTGTAAAGGAGTTTGTTGTTTACTATAATGTGTATACAAAGAAATGGTTTGACTCGGGTCTCTATAGGCATTATTATATATAATTTCGTAACCTTCATCATTATATCACAAGCGGACAACGAATAAAATACAAGATAACCAGCTGTTAAATAGCAACATAAATTTTTCTCCCTCCCACACGACAGCATTGGACGTCGTCATAAAAATCCTGACTGATCTGATAGAAATCTGTAACTATTATATACCCTTCCAGCCTTCACTTAGCTATACGCATAAAAATGTATCGAGGATTGAGGAATACCTATACTAAATAACATTGTTTCACTTTTCCCTTCATTCCAATCAATAAAATCAATGATTGGTCCTAGTAAGAAAATTTAACAACAGTTTAAATTTACAACAAATACTATGTACTCATGTAAACACTCAAGACGCAAGTCCTCGATGCTTGGTTACATAAACAAAATAACAGCAAGAGTATAAAAGAATTGAAGAAATAAAGGACAAAGCCTAACCATGCAATTTTCGTATATGCATAAACATACATGTCAGGTCACTTAATCCACAGTTTAAATTTCGATTTCAAGCTCAATGTTCATTGCCCAGCCTCGAAAACCATTATTACACGTTTGGGATTAAAGATACATAAATGCTTTAACTTTGGTAAATCCAAACATAGGCTGTCAATACATAAGTTTACATGTATACTGCCTATCCTCAAACGAGAGTGAGATTATTTGATGAAATCAGAAGCAAGGATAATATACAATAGTATACATACATGCATCAACAAGGAAAACTTAGTTGCGATTATTTCAAGCAATTATAATGATACTACCTGTATTAATCAGATTAGGCCATACTTTGCCAATCATATTTGTTCTCCTTAAAGATTTAATTAATATAATATGCGGTACGGAAAAAATACTGGTGGTATAGAAAAAAAAAGAAACTCCCACCCAAAACTGAGTAAAATTACAGGAAAAATAATGTTCTATATAGACATGTATCTGGAAACAAGAATGAGTACAGTATAATATGTATCTCCATTTTCTATGTAAATGACTGTTTGTCTGTATGTATACCGAGATTACCGAAGTATCAGCATCAAGAGTACATAATACCGCTTTCTTTCCATAATTTTCCTCCTTAAGCTTGGGAAAGGTCAAACATCTAATTTAATTTTCAGCTACATATTACACACATATCCTATCATAGTTGAGGATATGAAGGGAGAGAGAGAGGAAAAAAATCTCATCACCCAAGCCGCCAGTCTGTTTCTTCTTTAATCTCAGATTTCTAGCACAGAACATAGCTTGGAAAAGGGTGGATTCATATAACAATTAGATTTCATGAGTAATATGAATTCCTAATGACTATGACTGTGACTTTCAACAAAAAGCGCTTTTCCTCACACACATCGGTTTCATCATTTTTTTCGTTATTATTGGTAAACGAAAATGTACATAAAGTGTGCACATACGACATAATTTTCTTTCTTCGATACGTTTCATATAACTGCTCAAATACACATAATTATTCTATGTGGATAGTATGTATATGCATACATCTCTATACATTATACATTGTATCTACTTTCCGCGGACAACAACAGAGCTCCAAAATGATGATGACGAATAGAAAGAGAATAAGAGGAGACGAAGGGTTAATTTAAAATTCAAATTTTATCCTGAACTGCACCGCAACCAACTTCCCACACACACACACCCGCCACTAACTACATAATAAATACAGTCCGTGTCTCACACACAGTAACACAAAATCATCAGAAGTCAGACACGGACAGCAATATATGTACTTTCTGAATGTGACCAAACCTGCCATTATTATTAGCCCAGAGGACTCACTGAACAGCATACATATTACATATATGCAGGCACCAAGTCTGAAACAACAAAACTATCACGGCAAAACAATATATTCAATTGCAGAGATTCAGTTTCAACAAACACCATCTGAATAACTCACCAACTTGGAAATAAGTACGATACATGTCCACATCTTTTCCACTTGCCACGCTCACTACTCACTACACATCATAGCAGCCGTCACAATAATCTATCATTATTATTACTACTACAGATGAAAAAAATCGGTCGGGAGAAAATTCAATGTAAAATTATGCACTGTCATATTATAACAGCAACCGTCACAACTTGGCCACTTCTTTCTTGGATTACAACCACGGATCAATATTATTTCCTATAAAATAAAATGTCATCATACGAATGACAAAAAAACAACAACTACATACGTGCTATGTATCTGTATAATAATAATATGCTTATGTATTCTGCATTATATGGTACACTTCAAAGTATACACTGCTAATCATCAGATCAACCTTTAGCCTTCCAAATCTTTTACTTTTATCTCGCTGATAATCGACCACATCAATATTATAGAAAATGGTACTCGAAAAAACCTAAGCTTGGATTTTAGTTTTACGCAGTCTCATCGTCATAATCAAAAAGTAAAGATCCAAATCAACACAAATTTCATTGTACTCCATGATGTTGATGTGTCACTTTTTGTTGATCTACGACACTCAAGTACAGATATTGCGTTGAACTGACAATGAGCAGAAGTATGTAGCTGCAAAACCTGACTACATAAAATACATAGAAAGAAAGCAGAACCTGAGGATCGATAGTTAAAAAAAATGCCTTGAAACTTGAGACACGAGACGCTTAATCAAATTTATAATGCTCGTATCTCTTCTCAGCATTACCTTAATTGTCTTTCTTAATCCCTTTTGCAAATGAAGAAACAATACTCTTGTGATAACATGAAAAACTATTGTTTTACAATTAAACCAGTTTAAAACCAGACCAGAGAATGAACAACAACTGGTATCAAACAGTCCGTGGAAAAGAAATTATAGTTTATCACTCAACATCACATTATACAAGACATGAATAAACATGATCATCATGTACACACTTAATATTTACAGATGAAGTATATCAGTATTAGTACACGATGCAAGGTACACATATGAATACGCATAATGTAGTACTTCAACAACGTATTTGATAGCCTTTTCTGCGTATTTTATTGTTGAAATTTGTGCACAGTTATTATAGTCCATTCGTACGTGGAGAGATCTAGAGTAAACTCAACCCAATTGAACCGAAAATAATCACAATGATAAAGTAATATATTATACACACACACATATCCCGACTTATAAGTCGGGATTTCTCATCTTATGAACTGTATCAGTGTTTATCTATAATTTGTAACAACACTTGTAGCTCACTAACAACAAAACATATTTCCATTTTATTTCATACATACATGTACTGTAAAGAAAATTCCCATATCCTGACCAATTTCAAATAAAAGTAGTTACAAAACCTTTAATCAATTTCTTCACATCCGCCTTCTTAAATATTATGTGAAACGAAGATGTTCAATAACTTGAAAATTTAGTATGCTACATGCTACATAATATCCCCAAAATACCTGACAACAATCGTAGGTGTATCCCTTACATAAATTTCATGATGACACCCTATGAGACCAGAGAAAATCAATATTGCAGACTTGAATTCTATGTAACAGACACACAAATCGTGTGATTTAAATGTCTAAATCTATTTAAGTAAAATTTAGCCAACGTCTCCCCTTTAAATTTAAACAAAAATAATATTATACGAACGAACTTATTATGCACACTTTGTTCTTTACAGAAAGTTTGTTTAGTCTTCATTCATGACTCTATCAACATAATTTAAATGCATTTTCGTGAATAAGAATTCATACGATTACCTTTTTTTCCCAGAATGGACCTTTTCCTTTTGTTTTTCTACTATAGACATGTAGCTTTTATTGTAAAGATTTGCATGAATAGAACAATAAGAACTTGGAAAATGAAAACAGAAACCTGTGTTATTTCTTCAAAAACCATTATAAAAAAGACAAATTTTTCATTCATTGTTTTGAGTTGACTTTGGCTGAAAGCCCATTAATGTATAATATAGAGTTTCGTAAAAAGTAGAGAGGGCTCCGCTCAGAGAGAAAGACTATATTGTTCAAATATTCGACCATCTTTCTACCTATAATCCATAAATTTGAATAATAATCATCTTGTAGTCCGCTAATAATAATAATAATAATGCAGGAGGAGCACACGGCACGTGTGGGAGGACGAGATTCTACTTTTTTTTACTGACTCATCCACTCCATTGAATCTGATTGTAGCAAAACTACAAGTGAGAACAAGAAGAAGGTACACGAGCGTATAACATTAGCATTTACACGTCCGATGGATGGTCTACACAATATTTTTTAAGTAAAATAGTAGAAGATGAGGCTACATTGCGTTACAATGTATGCAGGCAGATGCTAGTTAATAGTCCCTAGTCCCAACGTTTTGTTTGAATCACAAGAAACAAAATTTCAGTTTTATTCTGTAAATAATAATAATATTTCTTGAGGAATGGAATACTTGTTCCATTGAAACAACACTCACATTTCTTTCCTTTTTCCTTTCGTTCCTATGTGCGCGTGTTGAAGCAAAGTAAAACCAACTTTACTCCTTCAAATCTGTTGGAATCCCGACAGTGAAAACACAACGATAACATGACACATCTGATTTGCCTTTAGGATTTTTATAAGCAGTCTGTATTTTGTTGCGTAACAGTACCGCCCTAAATCTCAAACCCGACAACACGAACAGAAAAGAAGAATGTTTGGCGTCTGCCTTGTTATTACAGCATATTTACTTAAAATTTATTGTGAAATTTAGGTCTAATAATCTGTAGACTTTCACTTTTCATTTAATTTCCAATACAGAGATTATTAAAATTTTGAACGTCTATATTAGTCTAGTCTTTTTTCCATACTATAGATATACATAGAACTTGTACAGTGTACAAGTTCCGTACACAACTGATTCTATTCAATTGGACAGATTTTATTTCACAAAGAAAAAAGAAAAGAAAAAATAGAATGTACAGAGATTGTTAAGAAAAGGGAACTTTGGTTGTAAATAAAACTGCTTTGTCTTCTTATGTTTTACCTTTCTTTTAACTCTTGGCATAAATATACTATAAAAACATCATGCACAGCTACCTATAAAGTCGAAGACACCTGGAAGTTGAATTTAAAAAAAAGCCTTCCAAGTTCAAGGCAAACAAAACTTTCACTGGATTTTACTTTATGATCATGAGATGGACAAGTGGTCCATGTTCCTGTCTATGCTTTTAATCGCGAAATCGTAGAGAATAAAGATTTCATTCCTGATACCATGCCCTCCCGGAATTGAGTCGTTTATATCGTTCTTTCATTATGGATTAGGCATGAACGTATCAACTATATATATATATTCTTGTAAAAGTATATAGGAAAACTTCAACCTCTCTTTTGCTTCTTCTTAATTCTTTCAACATCATCCTTTATGCTCATCCGCTTTTTGGCTCAAGCTGCTCTAATCCTATTACGGCATGACTTTTTTAACCTGCTTACACAATTCGGTATGAAAACTGTGTGAACACTGTGAGCCCATTGTGAAATTAATTACCAGAAGAATACCACTATTCTATACTATTCAATAAAACAGCTTTTGATTCAAAAACAAGTTCAGTTTCTTGGCCTATCAATTAAAAACATTAATTATTATCATTACAGCTACTAAAAAAACGTAAAGTAACTCATATTCGACACTCGGTGTAACAAGAACAAAATACGTCATATCAAAGTTTTCATGCGTAAACAGTTTCAATAACAATTACAAAAAGGTTCTACCCGACAAGTAATGTAAGCAGGTTATGTAATGGGTACTCTTTGTGTAGATTTTTTTTGCATAAGTTCGACATCCACACAAAAATATACTTGTTCACAAGCTTTCATTTCTCATCGAGTTAAGTCCTATTCTGTTATCTTTGTTGTTTTTTTGTAACTTTTATACTGCAAGTGAAATGATTAGTGAACTCTTGGCTAAATGTTTTCAAAACTGAAACTTTGTACTTTGTACACAACCCGATTCTGTAGATAGATGTATAGTATTATTTCATACATGAGTGAAAACTATACATATCATTTTAACTGACTAAATATTATACATAAAATCCTTCAAATGGATGAAGATGTAGAATAATAAACTATTCCATGTATTTAGTTAAACTAAAAATCGTGTTGATGTAACAAAACCTATTTGTCTCCTAATTTTTGGTTCATTCATATTTTGTTACACTTTTTTCCTAATTCTTCCTTGATGAAGATAAGTTGGCCTTTATAAACAGTTTTGAATTGTCAGCACCTACGGAATGTCTCTTGAACAAAATTTTATGTTCAAAGAAAGCGACGAAAAATTGTCAAAATTTAAGAAAAAAAACTTAATTCGATTACGGCATTTTGAATGCATGTATTGCTCCAGTAAAAAATATACAAGTAGAGCATTCTGCTAAATGTAACAATATATGATAATATTATACTTACTTATACTGGAGTATCAATATTACTTTTTGCTTATTGCATTCCGTATTGAGATAAGGCACGATGCATAATTAATGGCAATAAGTAGGTGTAGCACATATTTGATTGATTTTATGTTACTTCGTACTAAAAGTTTAAATATTTCTTAACCTCTCTAGTCTATATTTTGGCTTGATTAGTTTTTACTACACAAAAAATTATTACAACTCCAATAATACATAAACTGGCACTCAATCCACGAAAATACCGAAATCGATGGATACTCGTATGTTGTACCAAATGAATGCATATTAAATTAATCCAAAAACGGGTCTACGTGTTTTTGTGTGTTTATATTTATGTATAAAATACTGGAGTCTCGATATATACACAAGGAACCAGCACACAATCAATTTTTTAACGGTCCCGGCAATTCGTTTATACAAACCAAATCATAAAGCTTCAAAGTTTAAACTAGTTTGTAAATATTATATAAACTGTTATTTAATACAAAATTCTTCAAAATCAATTTTCTCATAATCTGAGTCTCGAGACTTAGATGAAAAGAATAACTTCGGTTCTGAATTTAATTAAAAAATTTGGGTACATTGTTGCTTCATGACAATTAAAACAAGTAGCCGGGATTTAAAGTAGCAGAAAATTTGACTATGTGTAATGGCAACATTTCGCAGGTGTAATCAGCGAGACTGCACTGTAATATTTTAGAAAAAGCATTTTGAATGCTTATTTGATATACATAAACATGGGGTATGATAATTTTTTGTATTTATATAATAACTATTGTATCATATTATGGATGTGTGTATGCATGTGCAGACATTTGTAAAAAGACCCCCAAAAGTTACATTCTACAAAAGGTTGCTTCTCCTTGAATCTTTTTCTGGTATATTTTCTTTAACTATCATAATTTTTTTCTACGAAAATTACCGTGGAAGATGACTCAAATGAGGTGAGGTGGGTGAATGCATACCACCCGGGTAACACTGAGGCGGTTGTGGATCGGATGGATAATGATAAAGGACATTGGAATTGGGAGAAGGACTGTGAGGAAACATCATTCCCGAGGAAGTAGCTGGGCTCGGGTGATAATTATTATTTATGGGTGAACCATACATAGAGGGAGAATGATGGAGACCACCCATTGGTTGTGACTGAGTGGAATATGGGGATGAACTAAGCCTTACTTTGACATCACCGTGGTCCGATGCATTAGGGTCAGCGGCGTACGTTAATTCAGTTTCCTCATAGCCGGTTGCGGACATTCGTTGCGTGTCACTTCCTGAGTTTGGTGGATCGGGAGAATTCAAACATGTTTGAATTAGGGCCTTCCCAGCCTCGGATGTTATCATCGGTTGAAGTTTTCTCGTGGCAAAAGTGTAGACATGACCCGTCTCTGAAGCAACTAGGAGCATCACCTGAGTTCCTGTGAGTGTTGACAACTCGTACGCCTGAAAAAAGAATAGTAACGAAATATTGTTGAAATCTGTAAATAATTTGGGCAATAAAAACTTAACTGTATATTTGCCAAACAAGCCATAATAGGAGTTAAATCTTGTTATTGTATTATTATGCATGAAAAGTATATCAAATCCTTAGAGTCGTTTTTCTCGCTCTCTTACCAATTTTAAAATAAATCTGTGGATTTAAAGAGGAGATTAAATAACAAGCAGAGGGTGAATTGAACAAAGAACAACGAGTTTCTATATACTTTATGTCGTTAAATACTTTCTTCAGCCGTAAGATAAATGAATGTATCAAACTTGTTTTAAGGGAAATTTTAAATCTACAACATCAAAGACACTTAAAATGTGATTTCCTGATCAAGTGAATAAGAAATAAAAGATCATCTTTAGAATGAGATCTAATGCACCAAGAAAAAAAATACTCACTGGCTGGATGAACTGGCTAACCACTTATGTATGTATATAATGTATACATTATAATGCTTGTATATAATATGCATTATAGTTTAAGAAGAAAGCCTAAACTAAAACCGCTAAAACCAAGCATCTGCATTTTAACCAAGGGCTTAAGATATGATAGCTGAGTAATATCTCTCCATCTTCATCTCTTTCTCCCTCTTTTAGTTGGGCAAGTTAAGTCTCCGAGGCTCAGAAAGATGTATGTAGACGAGGACAAGAACACAAAACACACTTATTATACATGCATGCATGCATGCCAAACCAGCGTGGGCGTACAAGCAACAATTTTCCTATACGTGGTGATTAGCCGCTTTTACTTTTTCTCTTCTTCTCCCTACGATACTTTATACTATTCAAATCTTAACCACTACACATTTCAACCCTGTTCTCTCTCTCTTTCTCTACACAGTAACACCATTATAAAATTCCTATCACAGGCAACTGTAGAATTTCAGGCCCAAATGACTACGAGCCAGTGGTCAAATCCAAACAGATGTCACTGTTCCCTTAAAATTTTGCCACATACCCTTATTTCCATCATGATAAAATATAATCATTGGAAAGAGGGTCTCAAAACGTACAGATTAACATAACTTTAACAAAATTTATTGATAGACTCTAAAATTATGGCTGTCATAAACAATAAAAAGAGTTCGTTATGCAGGTAGAATAAAATACATGATGCGCATATGATTAGGAAGCACAGTACAGTAGAAAAATTTGCGTTTTTCATGAAAAACCGAAACTACAATAATCATCACCACTCTTTTCTTTGTCGCAATAACTGATCATTATTTCAAGTATAGAAGGTAAATAAATAGTACATGTGTACATTTAAATACAACCGGAGAAGACAC
Organism: Sminthurinus bimaculatus; assembly: GCA_034698285.1. Classification (NCBI taxonomy): domain Eukaryota; kingdom Metazoa; phylum Arthropoda; class Collembola; order Symphypleona; family Katiannidae; genus Sminthurinus; species Sminthurinus bimaculatus. Next base: position 4,673 of record JAQIVE010004327.1, on the reverse strand, counting down.
GCTTAAGAGGATCGTGTTAAAGTAAATAATTTTCACTGTTGTACATAACCTTCAAAAACTGTTCAAAGATCCAAACATCACACATACATAATACATACTTGCTCGTTCAACATAACTTGTCCCTTTTATACTCGAATATTATACCGCAAGTAGTGTAGCCATTACGACAAAAGAAAATAAAGCGGTGCGAGACACAAACAAACATACCGTCTACCTATATATCTAACTCTATTCAACGTGTGAAAAGTCAATAAGAAAGTCATCGGGAGGAAAAACTCAAAGTTGTGTGACTAACGACACTTAAGTTTTAACATTTAAATAAACAAATGGAATCATCACCTTCCTTGCAGGCATCGACAAACACATTAAAGAGTGAAAACTAGTATGTGCTTTGCTGATGAGTAAACCTACCGCTATTATACAAAGTAAAACATGATCTACTAAAAAGATGGTACAATAATAATATACATGTACTTGTTGTACATAAGTCTGAAAGCGAGTATCGGGTAAAAATAGATACTGGCGCTTCCATCTTCCGGGGCTACCCGGATAGTAGCAACACTGAAAAGAAACTGAATTTCTCACAAAATAACCTAGAAGGTGACTAGATCGCATTGGAAGTTACTATCAGTGCAATAGCGGATATGAAAAGACGAGAGGGAGTGAGAGAGAGAGAGATAAATAAAGAAATTATATTATATCTTTAGAGGGTGGAATAACTAGACAGATAGTATATAGACTGATTGTGATAGGGTCTGGCTGTACTTTCAATATTTCCTACCTTCAGACTATACTATGAGACATGACACTCGACTAACTACACATTGTCTTTGAATTTCAAAACTCATGGCTCAACAAGAGATCAGAGTGTGAGAAGTCTAGGTTTGCTCCTTTTCTAGAGTACCAAACCTCGTGCTCAAATTCACATTTTAGAAATAAATTCAAACATTTTTACCCAAATTAAATATTTTTTATACTAATCCTAAATATTGCTGGTTATAATATTATCTCATGAATAAACGGTTTTTTGGCCGTCTATCGTAAAAATTAGACCTCAAAACCGATTTTAGTAATATTTAACTATATTACAGTCGTAATATTACATACACGCCACTGAGCATGTGCTGTTTGCTCAGCGCCTCCAACCTCGGATCCTGGGAAACATACACAAGATCCGTGACGTCACGGATCTTGTAAAATGGGAAATATTGTCTGTGTTACACGATCAGTCTAGAGTTATTTGTCTGGTGTGGAATATGAATGAGCAACAGGTGGTTTTTGGTTGATTTTACCGGCAAATGAGTCTTAATTTGCAGAAAATATGACAATTTTGTGTGTTAGAAACCGTTTAAACAGCGAAATTATTCAGAAAGGTCAGGTATTGTCCGAATTGGGCGAGACCACCTATTACCTATCTACGTATTAGGAATCTGGCCTAATATAGAAATGAAGACGGTAATGTACATTACTACTACCACTAACACTACTACAAATTACACACATACACACTGAAAACACGAAGATACCATAACAAAATATAAACTGCCAAAGATGTCCATACTCCACTTTACAAATATTGTGTACACATAGACAGATTGGGTGAACGACAGAGTTAAATGAAAAGGTGTACATACAGATATTTAGATAGCAACACCAAAAGTCGACAACATCAAATATAACATCTGTTTTTTTAGTATACTCTTTGTTAAGAACTATCACAGTCAATGGCATATCAACTTATAGTGTGGTGTAAAACATGAAGTATATTTATACAAGCAAGTACAAAAAAACACACACAAACACTTGTTCTTATTAGTAGCCTAACTACAGTACAACGCACATCATATACGAGATCATGGGCTTGGACTCATTGAACAATTTGTAATTACTTGTCCTTTCCTTTCTAAGATCAATGTACCATATTACACACATGCTGTACAATGGACCATGCCCTCACAACTCATAACAAATGATCCGTAAGTTTACGGGACTTATTGTGCGTTATACCCAAAATTGAAATGGACAATAACAATAAATAACAGAAGAAAAAAAGAACAAATAAACAAAAATAAAATGCTGAAATAAAATTTTCTGTAGCTATGTATTATGAATTTGCCAATACGAATGAAGGAAAATCATAAAACATGTGCTAAATTGAAGTATAAATTGTACGTCGTGTCACATAATATGCATGAATATCATGCTTCTTGTTTTTTAGAATATATTCAACGTCAATAACTTGTAAATGACATCAAACAGGTGCAAATGCTCGCACATAGTTGTACGTATGAGTGTATGTGTATTATTTTGTGTTGAGGGATTTAGAAAAAAATCAAAACATAAATAAGTGCATCTTTTCACTCCGTCTGTTTAATATTCGTCATAAAAGGAATAAAATCAGGTGTGTTTCTTCATTTTAAGTAATAATATGATAATATGACGTTCTCCTGTATCATGTTAGTACATACTGTACATTGTACATACGTGTGCGGACTTTGATATTAATATGACATTTTTTCACACAGAGAACTTGATGATTGACAATGCTAAAAGTTGTTTTCTTTCAGATATATTGACATAACTAGACGGGAGAAAATGGAATTAAATGGCCAAATGCAGTCAACATAATACTACTTGGCTTCCATATAATGACCTGACAATTGACAAGATTGATATGAAGTTGAAGATGGAGAAGCTGAGGAAACGGAGAGAAAGAACGATACACACTCCATACGATATCTATCCATACTATACTATGTACATGAAGGCGATGAAAGGTCAGGTAGAAAGCATCATCATTAGAACTAGAACGAGTCATTTGGTGACAAAACAACCAACAACTACATTGTAAATCACACCAATTTAATTTCAAATCTTGACTTGAACCGACAAAACCAATCCTTGATCAAACCCACACTTTTTTCCGATACAAGTTGTCCATTGTTTCATTATAACTGAGACCTACTATTTTCTTTACACTTGGCTGCTTTATAAAATAGTGATATGGTGGTGATCAAAAGTACAATATTATTATACATTCATACTTAGATAATGTATACATCTGTCTGTATGTATTCTGTCTATTAAGTACAAAATATTTGTAGTAACGACACAATACGTAAAGATTACGTCTCACTTTCTGTGTAGTATTCAATGCGTCACATAGTGATTTTCATTTTTAATCCAAAATATAAAACATATACATTATACATACAATGCACAATGTTAAGAATACAGAGATGCATAATATAGCATATATATACACACACTTTACACATGTTACTCATATAACAAATATGAATGACAACATGTTGATACTTGATAGATGCCTTTCATCACATACAAGTACATAACAATAATAATGCTGACAAGGCGTACTTAAGCCTGAAACGGAATCAGAGTGACTGTGTAATAGTTAATAGGTTGAGAGTCAAATCGAATGTCAACATGTCACGAGGCAAGTCAATTTTATTAGCAACTTTGATATGGAGAACCTACAGCCACATTGACACCTCATCCCTCGTTATCTGTCAGTCATCTTATACTAAACTAAACGTGGTTCCTGTTGGGCTTCTCTTTCCTCTGTCTCACAAGTCTCTGTCCCTCCAAGTAGTTGTTGTTTTGGATCGATGCAACAAGAATTCGTTTCGTTGGACGACTAAAACCATCATCATCAGCAACAGCATCATGAAAATGAAGCCTCGCCAGGCAACTCACTACTGCCCACGTTCGAAAAAATCTTTCTAAATCTCTGTCTCTCTCTCTCTCTCCTTTCCTTTACTTATTTTACATAGAGTCTGTCTTTGTCTGTTCTATGCATACATTATTATTACCAGAGGCACAGACACACATAGTGATGGAGGAATGGCGCACCACCATCAGATTCTAGATAGGCAAAATAAATGCACAGGTATCTTAAATGATCCTCCTTCTTCTCATTTTGCTCTCTCTCTCTCTCTCTCTCTCTCAAAAGTATATACATACAAACATTTATCCTATTCTCTTAATATTATTTTCCATTAAGTAATACGTATATGACTGTGTTTTCTACCAATGTATAAAAATATAATACGGCCTGCAACATGGTGTTTGCCTTCTAAAATGTGTATTTTTTCATTTTCAGAAAAAAATATACATACCTTTATGTTCAATGAACATGAGAGAGTATGCAATACAAAGCACAATCAATTTCATTTCATTTAATATAAAAAGAAGTAAATGTACGAAGAGAACAACATGTGAAAAGTTTTATGTATGTACAAGGAAGAAAAGAAAAAAAAGTTACTTCACATAGTGTTGAGCACATTCTTTCACTATGTATACATATATATATTTATGTACATAAATAAAAGACACACACAGCAGCGGTCTGCTATGTGTTGTGTGTCTGAAGTATGAAGACGACGACGTTCACAAAAATGCATGTATGTTGTCTGTATGTATGTATCAAATATTACAATAATAATACACGATAAGATGCTGATAACTATGAAGGAGAGAAGGATCGAAAAAACTTACAGTACAAAACGTGTAAATAAGTAACGTATTTTTTATACATCATTTTGTGTGAGTATATACATGTGCAACTTTTATATTATAACAAGTAGACAGATAATGCATAATAATATATAGAACATAATAACAACAATAATAATGCAAACATTAAACTGGAA
>JAQIVE010004326.1:0-14764 GCA_034698285.1 Sminthurinus bimaculatus | reverse complement strand
GTGCGATTTCCATGACAATTCATGAAAATCTTATCAAAATTTGATCAAAGTTGATAAGATTTTCGACCAAAATCGTACCAAAATTTCATGAGAATCTTTGGTCAGATTTTTTTATAAGGGGGGAAACACAGAATTCAACTATTTTCCTATTCAAGTCACACATGCAGTCACGTCTCAAATACACGTCCTCCGTCATTCGCTCCTCATTTTCGTCGTTGACGGAAACGAGGACCGATCTAGTCTTCCATCTTCATCCGTACGTCTCTATATATACTGTAGAATTTTCTTTACGACACATCAAGTCTTTCAATCCCGCCCGTCAAGGCAGATGATCGTTGGCGCTTTATCCATTTTGTTTCTTTCCTAGACTTTTGACTTATCAACTCTTCAACTTAAAATGAAGATGCAGATGAGTCATTCTGCTTTTTGCAGCTCAGCTTTTAATGTAACTGCTCTTTGTACCGAAAACTCAACCATTAGTTAGTAGCAATTATTAGTGTACAGTGTACAGTTTTAGTAAAATTTTAATGTCATATTTCACCAAAACTCATATTATTACATGCAGACACATTAATTGATTTATTCGTGGACGCGGATAAGAAAAGGAAATAAAAATCAGTTATAAAATTCATTGACTAGACTCCTCGTCCATGTTCTGCGTTTGCCATTTATTACACTCACTCATCTTAATCAGATTTCTGGGGGAAACGTTGTGGAAAATAATGTTGAAACAGTGTGCTATAAACAATGTAAAATATAATATGCATCACAAGGGTGAGTAAATTAGGACAGCAATCTGCCCCGAGCCTACTTACATACATGCAGATATGGGTATACCTTATATCGAGACATTGGAGAAAAGTGGAGGAGCAGCGAAGAGGGATGAAAATTTAAAATCAACCCTCTCCGCTTCTCTATATAAATACATACATACAATCAATGCATATGTACATACATCATGTAAGTACATAAATGGAAGATTGTTCCCAATTTTATGAGGTAGAATAACACGCTGATACTTGCACCATATTACCAACAAGAGGGGTGGCTCCGCGCCACCTTTTCCCTATGAAATTCCATTATTTAGCCACAAGAGAGGGAGATTCATGTACATTGTACATACATACACTCATTCATTCGTTTGTTCATTCACCCACTTTATGTGTGTTCAACTTTGGCCGAATCGGAGTAGGAAAAGTGATCGCAAAAGTAATAATAATAAGAAACTGTGCGTGTGTGTTCGGGTGAGTTGGACGCCTAACCTATAAATGTTGACTCAGACGAGGGTTGAATTTTGAGGGTGAATTCTGACGACGATTCCATCCAAGTAACGTACCTCTGTGTCTGTGCCTATGTCTGTGTTTACACAGAGATGAGCACAATGACTTGGTTTTTAATGTAATCAAATGTAATCCATATCCATGCATGTACGTTGGGGGATGACAAGAAAAGGAAGAGAAACCCTTCATATTTGCCATATGATGCAACATGCAGACATGAGAAAGCAGAAGTAAAAGAAGAGAGAGAGAAAGAGAGAAAGAGGATAAAATCTTTAGATTGAATTGATGAATTCCGCCACATTGTGTCTCTACAATAATAGCAATAGCAATAATAATGGTATACATACATACATGCATGCATATTGCATATATAGCAAGAGGAAGCTGGAAGTGTTGCCCGGGTATTACTTTTGCTCCCCCAGCACATGTTTTAACTACTTGTTTCTATTTTTATGTGTGTGATTGGGAGGTCTGCATTTTCATCCCCCGGATTCATCTTCCATCTTATCCTTTAGGATGGTAAATCCCCAAGCAATTCCGCTCATCATTTATACCCGAAAACTTATTACATTTTCACCCTCCGACACAACAAAAGAACGAGAGCAAGAACAAGAACAAGAAGGAGAAATGGAACGGGAGGAACAGTTTTCCATATCCATACCGATACAATACACGAATATTGTACAACAGAGTCCAACCTAGATACATTAAGGAGTAGGAGAAAGAGAGAAAGATGGATTGTTCATGCAGGGAACTGGAACATGGAGATGAAGATGGAAAGACACCCTGATCCAACGGAATGGGGATGATTTTGATGACGATATACGAATACAACGATGACGAAGACCAGGGAGCTCCTTCATCCTCATTTCTCACCCCCCAACTCACTGTGTATCGTCATTTTGCAAAACTCAACTCATTCGAAAACAACCACTTGACTCCGGCACCCGGGTTTCTACCACAAGTCCAAAATTTCGAAAAACGGCTCCAGTAAAAAAAAGCTTCACAACCAAAAGACAAGGAAAATACTGGAAACAATTTCAGTAATTTGTATTCAAAATTTAGATTTTTTGACGTCAAACTGTGATCCAGATTTTTATTCTTCACCCTTTGTCTGAAATTTTAGTAAAAAAACAATCTTCTCCCGGAAAACAAAAACATAATTGCCTCACCTTGAAATTCGAGGAGCAGCTTTAGTCTGCCTTTGTTTTGTGTTTCCGGCTGGTTTTAAATTCCCGGAAAAAGTTTATTGACGCCATTAATCAGGGCTGAGTATACACAGTGACTTGACTTGAGTGAACGGAGACGGAAGATTGGTGATTGTATTTTGTTGAGGAACCAGAGAGAAAGCAAAAGGCTGAGGTATAAATTACAAGCTCAAGTTTCCTTCATTTCTTCCTTCCTTCTTCCGTCTTATACATAGATTTGGTTTGTTTCCATCCATTCCATCCTGGTTTTCCTGCTACTTGCACCTTTCACCGCGAAATTTATTTGCTCAAAATTCAACCCCTTGTGGAAAGAGGGAAGAGAGTGAGTGTAAAACACAAAGTGCAGCACAAAGTATATATAGATACACAGCAGTGTTTAAACAAGCCCCAATTTCCCCAGTCTTTATACAATATATCTTTTGCTCATTTCCCAAGACAAGAGAACAGAAAAAGCGCAAGAAATGCTTGATTACACTACAGAGTCAGAGTCAAAGTCAAGGGCAAGAGCCGAGCAACACTTTTGAAGCCAAGAAAGGAGATGCATTTAATTGGAGTTGGAAGAGAAGAATGTACTGTACTGTGTGCATGTATAGAAAGTGCAATAGAATGGAGGCCCATAACTTTAAAAATCAAACTGTGAGTCTCCATCGAGTTGAGCTTAATGTGTCTCAGGTGTGTGCACACAGTCGCTCCGCTCCCCATTAAAAAACCACCACCACTACATAAATCCTCAACCCAATCCAATATCCAACTCCAGGAGCAACACACGGCAAAATAAAATGCTTAATGGAGTCCGAATGTGTAGTCGAACAGACAAGAAGACAAGACAAGGCAAGACGACCCAAAACAATAACTAGACAAGGCGAAAGATCCTAAAAGAGGAACAACTCACCATTATGAGAAAATTTGCTTTTCCATACTATATACTTTGTATGTGCATCCAGACCTAACAATGTGTTTCTCCAGGCTGTAATGGAATAAAATGCTGCTCTCTGCCATCTTTGGACATGAAAAAGTCAAGCTTGTCCATTTACGTCACCTTTTATCATCTTTTTCATTTCCAAAATGTGTTTTTCATTTGCGTGTGTGTGTTTGTCGGCTATTTTTATTATTATTTACGTCTAATTATGGAAAACAGCGATTTTTCTACGTAATTTATGATAATTAAATAGTTAAAAATGGTCAAAGTTGGCTTGAGTATGAAAGTGAAAGTGGAAAAAATTAAATGAGTTTAAGTGCAGTGAATTTGTGTAAGGAGTAAAATACAATGCAATAAATTAGGTGGGAGAATTAAACCGAGGAAAAGATGCAGATGCAGCTGGAGGATGCATCTGGACTTCCAAAAAGTAGCTGGAGAAGAATCGATGGGTTTTCCAGGAATAGTTTCAGGCATAATTCTCTCCTCCAGTTTGCTCCTCCACGTCAGTCCTCCTCTACTCCGTGCAAAGAAGACGAAGAAACCCAGCAAGATTTTTACGAGACAATAGAATCAGAATTAGATGGAAGCGGGAAACTAATTGCTGGAAATCCAGTGAGAGCAACGACACACCGAGAATTGGCTGGACCTGGATCTGGATGTGAAAAGAGTGTTAGTGTTAGTAGTCCATCTCTGGATTTATGGGACGGCTCGTCCACCTCTTACACGGGAACTGTAAAGCGGAGACCGAGAGCCACGGTCCGAGTTTTCCCGGTGCAAAATACGATTCTGTTACAACATAAAAATAAAAACTTGAGTACAACGTTCTCCGCCGTTTCTGCTCCTTCATCTTCTACTTCTTGCTCTTTTTCTCCACGTCCTAAATTTGTTTGCTCAATTCCACGGCTGCAGGAAAAACAAGGGGGGAAACAACAAAAATCCCATTTTAGTTGTCCAGTAGGAACGGCTGAAGCCGAGGCCACAAATAAAAGAATTGTGTGGAGAAATAGCTTTCGACCATTAACGGGTCGGTCCAAAGAGAGTTCTCACACTATTGACGGAATAATGGGCAACACTTCCACGTCCACTTCCAACCGCGCTGAAAACGTGAGGGAAGCGGATGAAACCCCGAGAAATAAAATGGGAGGTGGGGAGAGCTCCCGGAAAATAGTGGCTGTAAAAAGAGAGCAACTAAAGGAAAAAAATGAAACAGACTCCCCTTCTCACCGTTTACTCTCGTCTTCCAGGAAAATTTTGGGGAATCGTCAAAAAAATTATCTCCAGTTTTCCACAAATGAGGGTGATGATGATGCGGACTCTGAGACGAGTCAAAATTCTCCAGTTCACTCTCTATCCAGTAGATTTGAATCTGAACTTGACGTATTTTATGCCGAATCTTCTCCAGACTGTCTGCCCACTCCGACGTCAACTTTTACGTGCAAGTCTGACGTTTCTCCAGAAACTTTTGAATGCGAATTTGGACAAAATTTAAATTCACCCCTGGCAAACTCACCCCGTCAAACTCAAGCTAGCTGTCGCGTGGAAAAGGATTTGGCTAATAATATTCTCCGCTCGCAAATTAAATGTGACAACCTGGAAAAAGCTAGCGGCCGGAGACAGATTGAGGATGGAAAACGGAAACCTGGAGAAAACTGTGGCAACTTGATCCAGAGCAACGAGCCCATGGAGAATCTGAGCCAGATTCATATTCAAATTCCAAGCCCAAGTCCAAATACAAATTTCACTACAAGTTATCAATTGAGCTCTTGCTACAGTCCTCTGCCTCTTCCTCGTCCTCTCCCATCGCCCATCGTCCACAGAGACAGACACAGTGACAACGTGGAGAGAAATCCTGGAAATCTGTTTCTCTCTACTACTACAGTTGACAGCGAGGTAATTTCTTGTCAGAAAGACAGATCCTTCCGTCCTTCTCCAGTCAGCCTCAGCGTCAACATCAACACAAACGCCAGGACGAGCAAAGGCGAAGACTGTAGTCAGCCTGCAAATGAGCAATTAGGCCCTCAACCTGCGGAGGAGAGACAGACGGAGCAATCCGATCTTCATCCTCATCATCATCATCATCATTTTTCACAGGGAAATATAAATACACATTTGAGGATTTCCGAGGAGACGAGCTCGTCATCTTATCCGCATCCCTCATCACAATATGAAGGCCTTAGTAATGTCCACAGAATTACTGTGTCTCATGATGCTAGAAATGCTAGTGAATGCAGGGCTAATGATAAAAACGAGACGCATGTAGAATATGGAGAGAATATCTTCTCTCAGCGTGATGACAGACTAATGACAAATCCCAGGATCGTCAACTGTCCCAATGAGTCAAAGTCAACGACTCGCTCAGAAGAAAAAGAGGGAGCAGCAAGCATGGAAAATAGTTCCAGTCTAAGTCTCAAATTGAATTCTCTTTCTCAGCAGCGTTTCCTTTCCTCTGACTGCAATTGTTGTCATGGGGAAAGCTTGTTGTGTACAACAGCCGTCATGCCCACGAGTCCATCACATTACGGCCGAGTGCGGAATCTTAATTATGAAAAGGTAATGAAAACATCCAGAAAATTCTTGTTTTTTTTCTCCAACATTTGTCGTTGGTTTGTTTTGTGCGTGAGTTGTATATTTTTATCTGTCATACAAGAGTTTAAATTAGATTTCTTAGAAACAAGACGCATTTTAAAAATTTAGCAAAAAATTACGTGAGCATACTGTCATTATTACAAAAAAATAAGTTATTACCACTTATTGTCTTAACACTGGATAGCTTAAACAAAAATCAGATTTTCAGAAAGAATTTCGAAAATTCTCAATGAACCCGAGTATTTTTGTATAATGTCAAGTTTGAAGAGTGAAGAGGCTTTTAAATTTAAAAAAGTAAAAAATTTGCCAAAATTTGCAGCTAAAATTTAGGAGCTGAAATGAAAGAAACTTTGCAAATTTTTCTTCTGGCTTGTCAAAAAGCTGGTAAAATCATGTGTATTTTAGCCAGATGAAAAGTTTCACTTTCTCAATTCTTCTCATATTGTCATGGTTTCAATTTAAATTCAAGTATCGTCACATCACATTGCGAACCATGAAAGAGAACAAGAGTAAATGGCGAATGTGTAGGCGTGTAAAAAGTAGGAGGAGAGGGAGGAGGCAAAAGGCGTGAAACAAGTTGAGGGTGAACAGGGAACAGGGAACAACAGCCGGTGCAAAGTGTGTGTTTGTGTTTGTCTTTTTGTGTTCGTATGGGCAAGAGTAACAAAAGGATTTGAGTTGTTTCCCTGCATTGGCAGCATACCGTGAAACTTTGATATTAATCACAGCTTGCTCAATACAATCATTCCTCTGCTTTCACTTTCTTCTTTCGTTCTCGCTCTCTCTGTCTGTCTCTCTCTCTCTCTCTCTGAGTAAAACCACTCTGGACACATCTGATGTGTGATGGGCATTCCGCACTCCGCTCGTCCCATTGTATTGTATAGTGTATTACGTTGCATTACATTGCATTTCGTTGCATTGCACCACGCTGCATAGAATCGCATTCCGATTTTGTAGCTGTGTCGTTGAGTGACTGTGGGAGAGAAAGCGAAAGCAAAAGCAAAAGCGAAAATGAAAGTAAAAGTAAAAGTGAAAGGGTTAGCCTCGACTCCAGTCAAGTGTTGCACTTCAAGTCAGGAAGTAACTCGATCCACTCGGATGAAGTGCAAGTAACGGGTGGAGAGGAGACAAGGCCATGTAAACCTAAAAGTTTGTGTCATTCTCTCTCTCTCTCTGTTCTCCCTGCTTTTTCTTTGTCTCTTCTTTCAGTTTGATGGGAATCGATTCGAGGACGTTATTTGCAATTTTCCAAACCATCTACCGTCACCTATCACATCACAAGCCGATACGATACACATCTCGGCCAGCCATATGCACCAGACCAGACAGCCATCCACCCCCACACAACTTCACCCCACCCAGAAACATTTGTTGTTTCTTCCAACTTTATGTAAATCCTCTACATCCAGATTCTTCTTCTCCAGGATCTCCATTCCCAATTTCTCACCACCTGAACATCAAAATTCCAGGGAGATTTCAAGAGCAGGGAGAAAACTAGTTACGTACAATGTACGCTTGTACTGCATTTGGAGCAAAAGCGACTTTTCCTTCGAGTTTGGAGAAAGTGGAAAGTATTTTTCATCCCCCTCTTCTTCTTCCCTTGGCTTTCACCGTAATACAAACAGACTTGCAATCTTGAATATCTACGCCAAGTGAACATCATCATTTTTCTTGTCCTTCTCCATCTCTCTCTTTCTTTTTTTGTCTGGGATTTCTCCTTATCATTACCATCACGCTGGAGTTCAAGTTCAAGTTCGAGATTTCTCAAATTTCCAATTTTATCCAGAGTTGACAGGACAAAATTTCAATCCACGGCGTAATTTGAATTTTTTCTTGGGTCTGTAGAGAAAGGTGGGAATTGAAAGGTTTTGTACGGAAAATTGTCATTGTCAATATTTCACAGGCTAAAGGTCAACATTTTTTATCAGAGAAAAGCAGCCACGGCTGTCTACCGTCTACACACGTTTTCATTTTTATGGACCTGCTTTTATTTTTTACTCCTTCTGAAAATCCCGAAACTGTGGATTTGAGCACGTTTTGACTTTTAGGGTTAAATTTTGGGATATTCAACTGGTATCAAAATTTCGGGATTACAGTTAACAGTTAACTGCATTGGTGGAAAGTTTAATGATATGAGGATATGATATTTCCATTTGAATTTCGAGCTTGGCTCTTGAACTCTTGTAACTCAACAACTCGAGGAAATAAAACTATTTTATGAGTTTCATCGACATTGAAATGGACTCTTGTTGTTGTTGATAGTTGATAGCAATGATAGGAGGAAACTTGAGCTGTATCATATTGTAAGTTGTATTGTACTCAATGGTAGATATACAGTAAATTTATATTTTGGCTCAGTCATAATAATGGAAAGGAATGGCAAGGATGATTCCGTCGTCAATGAAAAACAGTGAAGAAGAGAGAGAGAGAGAGAGAGAGAGAGAGAGAGAAGAGGATTTCTCTCTTTCACTTGGAGATAGTTTTGTTATTGGATGTGAATGTCCGGACCAATTCCCATTTACGAGCTCCTAGTCGAACCAGAGGGAGAGAGAAAGGAGAGAGAGTGTGTGTGTCTCTGTGTTGTCTATGTATAGTAGGGTACGTAAAAGTATTAGGGATTTCCCATCTATGTTTCTCTCTACTTCTTTGGATTTTGTCCCCCTCGGCCATTCATCTTGTGATTCATTCTTCTTGGTGCTTTGATGGGCTCACAACTTGTAATGGTCCGAAGGAAAAAAGGGAGTCCCTATACATAACTCCGCTTATTTTACATGTACATTATACAGTATGTATTATACATATATCATACATTGTGCGCTCATAACTATGACTAGAATCTGATGTATGTATTTATGCACTATGAAAAAATCCTCATCCCAATGTACCCATACATATACAATATACACTCATACAAATCCGCATGGATCATGGATCATAACTCACATAACTTGGTGCTCCTCCTGTCCTCAACTTTGTTCAAGGATTCATCTAACTAGGTATATCTATACACAAATGTGTATAGATAGTTTTTTTACGAATTTTCAGATTTTCTTCAAAATTTCTTTGAGGTAACAATTCTATTGACAACTAGATATTTCGGATGAAATTAGTGACAAAATAAGGAAAAATAAAGAATATGAAAATAGTACAAAAAAATATTTTCAAATATAAAGTATCATGAGAATATTCACAAGAGAGAGAGAGAGAGAGAGAGAGAGAGGTACGATAATCTAGAGAATTTGTGTGTAATGCAGATTTATGGGTGTAAATCTCCCCCAAGGAAGTGGTGGTGTGGAATTTCAAGTCGAATTCAAACTCATATTCAAATGCAAGTTCAAATTCAAATAAATGGGGTCATTTGTATTAATTATTCATTTACAAAACAAGGGCGGAAAAGGGAGAAACTATGTACGATCAACTTAAAATCCATTACAAATATCTATCTACAATCTGCAATACAATGTCATATTCAGCCCTATATTTGTTGTTTTTTGTACATTTTACAATAATAAAAGAGGCAGTTTTCTCCCAGTGAAAAGTTTTTACTCCTCGATAACTGTAGTAAAGGAAAGTTCAAACTTTTTTCCTTTCCGCTCTCCATTTCAATTAGCCTGATGATTGCTTTTGAAAGGGTCGACGCTACAACAAGTAATTAAAACAAAGCATATAATTAGCACAGTAGGAATCAATTTACGCGCCTTTGTCTTTGTACCAATTTTTTAGACAAATAAAGTTGCTTCCGCATTCATTGCCGCGTAAGTAGAATAAATTCCCCCACCAGGAAAAAAACTCATCTCAAAGGGACAGAAAACAGGAAAACGCTGTTAAAAAACAAGTGTATGAAATTGAGGTATTAATATTACTCTAGAAAATTAAGTGATCATTTTCAGGGTAGGCTGAGAAAAACTAAAAGAAGCGCACAAAAATCTGCATTTCAATAGAATATTTATCTTTTAGGAGGTTTTATGGCATTGTTGACCATGATTCCAAGGTTTGCTGTCCACAATCTAAACTTTGGACGGTTTGTAAAATACACATGTATATGCTTATGCACATTGCACAGGGATCTGAATCTAAGCCGCAGTTTTGTAACTAATACGGCTTATGTACACAACACTCTTTAAATTCTCCAGCTATTCGGCTGACAGGTACAGACTACATACGGATAACAACGGGAATTATACATTCAGCGTAGCTGATATTTGCATAACAAAGAGAAAGGCTTGCCACGATCCATCTTTCACTATGTACAGATATGTAGTTTTCTCTCCCATCTTTTGGGTGTCGATGTCTGACTGTCTGTGTGTATAATAATAATGGTAATGGACGATTCGAGCCTACAAGAGACCAGAGGTTTCTATATAATTGTATACTGCATATGCATGTACTTTATTTTCCAATTGGCATTCTAATCAACCCTCCCTATATTTTACAAATTTCTCCCTTTAAAACCAATTAGACTTTCTTTCCCCATCGTCATCATTATGTATTATTGCCCTCGTCCTCGTCATCCCCATTACAATTGTCCAAGTCATCGTGATAATGTCTGTGACCCTGGATCTGGATTTGGATCTGGATGTGGATTCAAATTCAAGTCCACCACCACGAGTGCAAGGATAACAAGCTTTATTTCACGCCCAGCTCCGGCATAAAATTAATTGCATTAGTATTTTGTTAGTTGGAAACTTTATCCCGAGGGCTCTTTTCCTACTTCTCTCCATCGCTGACTACATACACTAAGTACGCTGCTGCGAAAGCCGACCATGTGCTTTCTACGCGTAGATGCGTATTGCCTGCAGTGAGGCGATGAGATGCCGGCAGATTTTTTGCAAGTGCGGGTTCCAACTTAAGTAAAGAGATGGAGGGAGCGGCGCGATTGGAAGGAACTAAAACTTGTGTGTGCAGTTGCTGTTCTTGTTCTTGTTGTTGAAGCACGGGGAAATTTTCACCCTCCGTCTGCATCTCTCTGCATCGAGCTGCAGCCGAATTTCTTTCCTTTATCCGCCACAAGGATAGTATTTGGAGTGAGGCTGAGAGTATACATAGATGTACATACATTCTACATGTAAATGTGTTTAAATGGTGTGCGAGTGGAAGGCTCGTTGAAAATTCTCCAGCAGAGAATTGGCAGAGTGGAAGGGGAGAAATGCGTAGAAACTGATCATGTACATATAGTATCGTATGCATATTGTGCGTATGAAGGAAAATCGGCATGTTCGTGTCCATATGTTTGTATGTTTGTGCATTGTGCATGCATGTGCAATGTGTGTGAGTGTGTACGTGTGTGAAGACTTTTGGGTATAAATGGCAGTTGAAGATGAAGTTGAATTGGAACTGCAGTTGGAGTTGGAGTTGAAGTTGAATGTGCCATTGGCAAGTCTGTCTCGGAGGACAAATTCAAAGGATCCTTCGAATTTCGAATACGCAAGAATTTACAGAGATGGCACCCAAACGATGTAATTTCACGCATCGTTCCAACCCGAGAGTGGGAAAGAGAGAGAAATGGAGAGATCCTCTCGCTTTCCAGCTGTGAGCTAATATTCTACAAATTAGCCAAACTCTTCTACTTGGTTCTTCTCCGTAAAACTCAAACTCCTGTTCACTTTACAATCGAACACTCCTGGTCTTTTTTAGTGCAAGTAAAAGTATAGGATTTGAATTTTCTCGACTTGTTGACTTCTCTAAATTCCCTTCCTTCCATCCCCCAAAATATTCTTTCACAAAAAATCTTTATAAAAAATCTAAAAATTACTGCACTTATCTCCCCTTGAATTTCTTCAACAAAAAGTTTCTAACGTTTATTTTACTAATAAAAATATATCATGCACTTTTTTACATTGGGTTGTCTCCCGTTTTTGGAATCTTGTAACATAACCGTTGCCGAATCGTATTGTAAAATTCATTTGGAATTTTGCATTTCTAGTTTTTAAAAATGCATGATTCAAAAATAATTTTTTTCCTGCTCCTTCTTTCCCAGTTTTCAGAAGGAAATGGTGAAAAGAGGGAAACTTGGAAAAAAAGTCGAATTACTGAACTTTCCTACGTATTACTATTCAATGGGGGTAGAGGGTAGATGGGGGTGTAAATTGGCTGGCAATTTTTCAGGGGCAACGTATTTAATTTGCCCATTCTAAGATGCATGGGGAAACTCTTGGCTTTAACCGTCTCTTTTCCATGCTGTATGTATAGTGCCCATATTTATATCAATGTTTCGAGAAGTGTGAAGTGATGAAAGGGGAAAAGCAAGGAGCATTTCATCTTCTTGTACTTGTAGAATCTTGTACTCATCCTTGGAAAATGTACAAGAAGATGAACATGAGGAGCTGCTGCTGCTGCTGCTTTAGGGCTTCTTTATGTTTTCATCCGTTTTCATCTACAACTCAAAAGTGTGGAAACGAATCTTGAGGAATGGCGGAAGATGTGAGGGAAGGAAGAGAGAAGGAGTAATTAAATTGCCTAGTAATGAAGTGAACTTGTTGTATATTTCATGTCTTGGATCTTGGAGTTGCCCTCAAGAAATGGGGGAAACGTCAAAGCAACTCCAAAATTTAGACCGACTCTCATATAAGTATTACTAATACATACATACGCGGCACGCGGAACAAGGAACAACATTCACAGAAACATATAAAAGGAAAGGAAAAGGGAAAAGCAAATCAAAATTCTCAGTTTATTTAAGGATGAACCTTTCCTTATCCCCATCTCAAAGCTAAACAAACAGAAGCAGAGATGTGCACACCAAAATACAGAAAAGGGAAAGAATTGTATTTGATCTTCATCTGGGAAACAGATCTCGTACCTTTTTCGGCTGAATTTTCCTATTTACTTGGGCAGTGTAATATTAAATGTATGACCTTTTCTTTTTCTTCATCTTTTGCCCCGTTTAATTACGCACTTTAACAGAAAGGCAAATGCACAGAAAAAAGGCGGACTAATTTTAAAGAGAAGCCGTTTATGTGCATGTTTTTTACTTTGGAATAAATTATTTTACTGAAGGATTTTTTCCTGTAATGTAAAATGCAAAATTAAATGGCAAAAACGTTGAAAAACCTTGTAAAACGTCCGTCTTTATGTGAAAATAAGGAAGAAAATCCGGTATGGAAATTCATTGTGGAATCGCCTGAGGATTTCCCAGAGAACAAAGAACTAGAGAGGAAGAAGGGAATTACCTTGTTCTTTTTTGAATATATTTCTCCGTTATTCTTCTTGGTAAATTCATTCAACTTGACTCCATCACTCCGTCAGTCAGAATTTCTCAGGGGCTTTCATTTTGCTTTCTATGTATTCCATCTTTTCTCCATCTTGCCGTTCCTTTTCTCTCAAGTGAGAAGTGAGAAGGGAGTTTCGGCTTGCAGAGCTGAATAAATGAGAATGAGTCAGATTTCGGCGGCGGAGTGGAGTGTAGTGTAGTACATACTTGCACGGAGCACAATGGGGTTTTTTCTGCCCCCTCCCTTTGTTTTCCCAATGCAAACTTGGAGCTCCAGCTTCAGTTTGTAGTCAAGCCGGAAGATTGGCTGAAGAATCCAGAATCCATTCGACAGTATAATATTAAAAGAGTTACCTTGCATTGTTACAGAGAGAAAAGTATGCATATACATACATTGGTTGCGCTAGTTACCGCGCTAGCGACAAGCAAATAGCAAACAACAACAAACAAGAATTGAATGGCTATTCAAGTACCCCGAATCAGCGCGGCATCTCATCATCATGCGAAACAGTCGATAACCTGACCTGACATGTGACCTCCATTATTATTATTGTTACCCAAATTGTACAATAAAAACCAGAATCCTTTTAGAGCTCAAGCAAGAAAGACCTAAATAAAAGCGCTGCTAATTTGCAACTAAAATTATAAGAGTTGAGCTATCGCCGTCGGAAACATACATCAAATGTTATGCAACATCTCTTTCTCCATTAACTATGAACCCTTTTGGTTTTGTTTCTGGTTTGGTTTGGTTTGGTTTCCGAGCTTTCAAACCATTTTTTGGTGTTAAAAGTTCCGGAAAGGGATTTTACCCCATCCTTTAGCTTTCCTTGGGTTTTCATGGGCTTTCCCCACAATCGTCAAACCGCAGACATGGTGGGAGAGAAAGAGAGGTAGAATACAGGGAGAGCTAATCGAAGTTTACGAGCTGATTTTATGAAGACATTTCCCCTGTTTTTTACCGCGAGTAATAGATGCCAAGTAAAAAAGAATGGAGCGGAATGGCCAATCAACCAGCCGGAGCAATCAGAGGAATGACGAAAGGTTTTTTACGATTTAATGCCCTTTCTCTGTCCTAATCATTGTAAAAAGGTGGATTCACATATAACTTTGAACACTCTCAGCCCTTCAAACCGTCAGGAAAAGTATGTAGCTGGTTGTAAAATTAAGGTGCAAATTGCCATAATAATTGATTGGCGGTTTTTTCCAATATCATTTTCAGCCGTACTAATTTGATGCAAGAAAAATAACGAGCAGTTTTTGAATAGTGAAACTTTTAAACTTCTGCATTTTTCAAAGGTTGTCTACAAGAAAAATATTTATTTTGCAGTAGTAAAATCTAACGGGATAGAATTTTTTTAGATATACTTGAGGAGGTTCTTTCTTTGGCCAACAAATGTATATGTCTGATATACATTTGTGAAGCTATATGTACGTACTAATGTGAGCATCTCGTTTAAAGTTTTGGTTCTAAAGACGAGACTCGAGGGAGTCGTAAAACACGAGTCTAAATGGAGTCCGAACAATGACATAAGTTATTTGTCTCCGTCTAATCAGGTGGATC
>JAQIVE010004325.1:0-14766 GCA_034698285.1 Sminthurinus bimaculatus | reverse complement strand
TCAAAGTTGATAAGATTTTCGACCAAAATCGTATCAAAATCTCATGAAATTTTTTGACAAGATTTTTTTCTAAGGGTTACTATGTGAATGAATATGTTGTATGCATAATATGCATATGTACAGTACATAATGTTTGAATAACTATTGAAAATACATACAATGGAAATGAACTGAAATGCACATTGTGGATATGTGGACCAGTGAGAGAATAAGAGAGCGAGTGAATTTGAGACGAAAATGTGTTTTGACATGAGGGTTCTTCTTCCCTGCGTGTGGAGGAGGGTCGACCGTCGACCGGGCACAATATAAATGGTCGGATTTGGATCTGAAGTTGGATTCGTAAATTCATTGCACCCTCGCTGTCTATTTCTCTCTCTCTCTCTCTTGTCGGTTCACCCTCTCTCAATCCATTTCTTTATTTCCCTCCTCCCTCCCCTCGTCTCTCGTTAAATACATAGAAAACAGGCTCTTCATGGCAAATACGCCTGCTTCTAGGTATTTATATTAAACATGTGGATTTTTCTAGCTGACTACAGTCATACTCTCTCATGCCCATCATCCTTACGTAATATACCTTCAACTATGCATGATATTTACATGTATGTTCCAACTACTTCGTCATTCACATTCACAGTCCAAGAGAGAACAGATTCTCCTCACAATAATAGTAATAATAATAATACGAGAGTGAATACGAGAATGCCTAATGTCTAGTGTAAATGTATCGTGGAGACTGCGTCTCGGCTTCGGCAGACTCGGGATACATACATACATATAGATATCTACACATTTAGATTTAAGATCCACGGAGAAAAATAATAAAAACGGAGAGATGAGCCGAGCAGTGTTTCAGTGACGATGTGGCCTTTTGAACTTTTACTACTATAGGCTGGATATTTTTACAGAATACAACATGTAGACACGTATTAAGTTTGTATCTACACAGATAGAGAAGAACCTGCGATAATTTTTTGTGTGGCTTTGGCTTCTTTCTCCCGTCCTTCAGGCGACCGAAAACGATTAACTGTATGTATAATGTATAATATGATGCAAGTGTATGTATGTATACCTCAAAATGCATCTGCTTCTATGCATGCGTATTCGTAGCGTACTAGTGTACAGTGTATCAACTTGTGCATATCTTTACTCCCTTTACTTGCATATGAATGCAAACACAGGGAGAAAAAGACGCAATCGATTATCAATGTGTAATCCTAAGTATGTAAGTGCAAGAGCATTTTTCTATCCGAATCTGTTCTGTACATTTTTTGCTGAATGTTGGGTAAGGCATTTAATTGCCTGGGCTTTCTTCAGCAGCATGATGCTCCAGAAATGAACAATTAATTGTTGATAAATGTTAATAAATACATTTGAAAACTAGGTATGCTTACTGCAATTTAATGGAAAAAGTTTCCTTTGGTTTGGCTCTTCTGCAAAAGGAAGAAGAGTTGGTTACAAAGACTCATTTTGCAGCACTGCACTGTTGCGGTGACTATTACTATACAAATACGATACTGATAAGTACAAATGTGCGGAGTGAAGGGTAAAGTTAAAATACCTAGCTAGGATAAAATACAAATTGAAAGCGACTGTGGTTGGCGTGAATACTCCTATAAAGTGGATATATCTGGATGTATATGGACCTATACTGTATTATATCTATGGATGAGAAATTGAAAAGGATGCAAGTTGCATGTGTGTGTGTGTAAGTTTTAGGGAGCCCAAATGAAAGTCGGCATGGGAAATGGAAGATGCAAGGGAATAGGAGAGAGAAGAGCGCTGAGAAGCGACCGCAGCTATATTATGGCAAGGGTAAGTGGAAGCAGAGAAGAGCGTAACTGGTCCTAGATATACATATAGGATGGCTTGAAACATGTATGCGTATACACTGTACCTATAAATATGTGCATACTTAAAGAACACAAATAGTGAATAGTTTTGACTATCGGCCTCTTCATTTTCGTTTTTAAGCTTTTGATGAACGACGCGGTCAATGAGACGTTAATTATAGGTGTGGAACGACGGACTTTTCCTATACAAAGTTCTTTTCCTGCATGTGTATAATGTATAAAGTTACATTATGATCGTGATCTTGATTATGACTCCTTTCATTTGCTCTTTTTTCTCTTCTTTCTTCAGTGCCGTCAACCCATTGGACGCCAACATTTTTCAGTAGTACTCTACAAATTATGAATACTTTACTGCTGGGCATAAACTTTTCGTATGGAAATTTACCTAAATTTGCCGAAAAATGAGGTTTGCTTTTGTTGCTCATTTAGCTTGTTTTACCTTTGTTATTTTTCTAAAAAAACAAATTTCATTTGTCTTTGTGAAAAATGTTTATGTTCCGTTGTCTTTAGAAAATACTTGAGCATTTTAAATGTTTCAATTAATGACGTGGCCCTGACACATTTTCATCGACAGTCAGATTACAGTGTACAATGCACAAAGTTCCTCCACAAGTATATTGATTATTTTTTCTTTTGCTTCAGTTTTCTTCTACGGCCTCGTATGGTTTCTCCCTCTTCTTTTCCTGCCTATTTTACTTTTACTTTTCTACTGAGCGTTGTCGCTTTCGTCGCTGATTTGAAAGGAATTTTTCTCAAGTTCAGTTCCTACATGCATGTGTACAGTGCGATGGGTCTTTTCCACTTTTCTTGCTTTTTCGAACGCTCCTCTTTGCTTTTTACGTCCTCGCAAAGACTTTCTTGCTTAAAATCAAGGAGCAAACATGTAGCCACAATATATGTATACTGTGCTTTGGAATGAAGAATTGAGAATCTAACTTGTCTCGTTCCTCGTTGAAAAAACTCAACGTAGTTTCCTTCATAAAGTTGCGCTCGTACAGTTCTAACTATGTATGTATGCCTAGGCGTGAGATTGGGGTTGCTATTTTCCTCTTGCTTTTTCCTCCGGACTTGAACTGCATGAGCATGAACTCAACTCAACTCAACTCGACTCGACTCAAGTCGACTCAACTCAACTCGCTCAGCTGGCTGGTTGACTGTGCGCTATTCACCCGTTCCGTTGACTGGAACTGCTGGAGAAAACGTGAGCACGGGGCTCATATATACATATAGAAAGGCCAAAGACGAGAAGGAAGATATATATTGTTAAATATGTGATTCATGCCTGGTTCGCTGGCTAGGTTTGGTTTGGTTTGGTTTGGTGAGGTTTGCTGTATCTTCCGACTCTGATTCCCCAAGAAAGTGCATATGGTCAGGGGAGACGCCAGTTTTCATCTTTCTATGTATGTACGAGGAAAGTAGTAAATAATACTATACCAAAGCATAATACTTACACATTTATGCACATACATATAAAACCCAGGCAGCCTCATCATATACTTATGTATATATAAATATATAGGAACAGAAGAGGGACGAGGAAGACGAACGATGGCGAGATGCTCATCTTCCTCTTTTTCGCTTGCCACTTCATCTGCCTCTCTCTCTCTCTCCGCTTCCTTTTCTTCTTCAAACAAAACCAAAGGAAAACCAAACCAAAGCGGAGTTTCATCATCATCATTTTCTTCCTCTTTTTTTGGTCGTCTTCGTCCTCTTCCTCGTCATCATCATCATCATCATCTTGCTCCGTTTTTCCAGATAACGATAAAAATCTGGCATGGCTTCCGAGCTCGGGGTTTCTCTTTCTTTCTTCTTGTTCCCTCTACATTCATTTCTATTATAATATATCTACTGGTTGGTCTGACTCGATAAGAATGTGCCTTCTCGCCTCGTTCAGGGTGCAATTCACTTCATTCTGGTTCAGGTTGTTCTGCATGCTTTTGCTGGTGCTTCTTCTTCGTCTTCGTCTTCTTTTTCCTCGTTGGCTGCATCTTTTCCTCCAGCCGTTTCATTGCCTAGTGTTTCATTTCTCCCGTATTTTATATGCCAACGCCTGCGGCTCAGACTGAGGTTGAGGCTCAACTTTGGCTTTGGCTTTGGCTTAAGCTTCAGCCTAACCGCAGTCTCCCCACTTTACTTTCCTTTTTCCTTTTCCCCACGTCTTTAGCTTGTGTGTTAGCGTGAGCGTATGTGTATGCTTCTATGTGTGTGTGTGTCTATGTCTGTGTGAATGAGAGAGGGAGAGAAACGACTAAGTGTGTAACATTATTTCTTCTTCAACTTCTTTCGCTCCTTTAGCTTCTTTTCCTTCGAGTTCTTCTTCTGCTTCTTCTTCTTGCTCCGCAGCTTTTTTGCTTTCTTTCGAGTGATTAAACATTAAACACCCGATTAGGCGAACCTCAAATTTTTAATTACATCCTTTATGCTCGCTGCATAATATATGCGCCATTACCAATGTATGACCACGTCTCCGTATTATACATATACATACATACAATGGCTACATGCAACTATGCCGTAAAACGAAACGAAGGCTACAAGGGAGAAAGAGTCGGCGATATGCGTCATTTAACGCAGATATGTAGCTATAAGTGTGTGGATGCATATAAAAGTGTGTGTGTGTGACAGTGGAGTCAAGTCAAGCTGGAGTCGACCCGACTCGATTACATTATAGGCTTAATATTATGCCCTGTTTTTAAGGGTTTTGCATTCTTTACTTAAAATGTGCATACTTATATCTCTATTAAAGAGGTTTGCATCAAGTTATAATAATTTGCTTCGTATTTTACTAACACGATAAAAAAACTTTATTCTCTAGTTAATGCCAAGGCTCCTTAATGCAAATACACGTCACTTTTTGACTAAATAGCGGAGGCATTAAATGAGTGCAATAAGTGAGTCCCTATCTTTTCTTTCTTTCCTCATTTCGGTTAGAATGGTTCGTCTAGCTTTCTTGCGTTTTTTCTTTTCCTTCTACTATTTACTTCATATGTGTTCGTTTAGGGGCTTTCAAACACATACATACATATGTTCAACTTGAAGTTGCAGTCGGAGAGTTGGAGCGGGCTCTTTATTAAAAGATAATCAACCATATTAATTGTACACTCAAAAGCCGGAGCAAGAGCAAGAGCGATGCGATGCGATGGATGGAGCGCCGAGCCAAAAACGACGAGCGAGAGAATAAAAAAGGGAACGAAGAAAAACATAGATGATAGCTTTTTTTCTATCAAGTCTCATTTAATATAAAGTATCGTGTGATTATGATGATGATAATGATCATCATAATTTCCACGGTACAAGAGAATCCTTTTTTGACTTGTGGCAGGGAGAAAGAAAGAGAGAGAGAGAGCCTGAGACTGATCCATTGTGTTTCAGCCACATCACATACATACATACGTTTGGGTACATAAGCGTAAAATACACCCTTACTTACTTACATACCCATACTTGAAAAGTATACATGAATAGAATTGATGTATATTCGGAGATTGGAGTAGGCTGAACACTGAACACGAACACGGAGCAGTGAAGAGTGAAGAGTTTATTAGGCAGACTCTGATTACCATCATGTTTATTAACAATAAAGAATTATCATCATCCTATAGTCAGGATAAAGGATCAATGCATAAATTTTTATTGTTCTTTCTTTCCTCTATTATGCAGTTTGAGGAGTGAAAAATGGAGAATTTAGTAATCAATTTTGCCAATTTTAAAATTTAATATCCAGTAATCTTAACAATAGAGGGAATGGGGAGTTGATTGAAGAATTTCGATATGAAGTATCATCGAAACAAGAAATAATTAAATAAAATCTGAGTTACACTCTTGAATACATTGTACTATGTATAGGGAAAGCGAGAATATTGTTTTGATCTCTGGTTGACCGTCTTTATCTCTATTTAATGTCTATGTAAATTGGATTGTATCGTTAACCGTAAACTGTAATGACACGCATTAGTTGAATATAAATATAAAATGCACCGCATGTATATATATAAAGACACGATGAGAAAGACAAGAAGGCCTCTTGGTCGAAACGAGAAATGGGCGGAGAATGCGTTGACATTCCTCTTATTGGATTACGCTCTGGGATTGAGCCGCAGTCTCTTCTCCCTGGTTCTTTGCAAGAAGGACAACTACAAAGATAGATACAGATACAGAGACAAAGACAACAACAACAACAGACTGACTGATATACGAAAATTGTGCGGAGAGACGAGAGGAAGAAAGCCTCAAATTTTGTCAAGAGGAGTAAGAGAAAGAGGAAGAAGAACAAGTCGAATTGAGTTGGTGACATTTAGCAGCCTCAAAAGAGGGTTCATATTTCCATTTTTGATACTCCCATTCAAATCTAATATATAAATACAACCACCAGAGCCGCAGACCAAATCCACAGCTAAATTCAACATGAATGTTTTACATGCATTGCATTGTATTGCATTCAATCCATATCTACTCTCTGGTCCCATTTATCCATTTACTCAACGTCCAATAACATGCTGCCTCAGCATTATTAGTTGTAATATCAGCGGCACCGTACTGTACTGCACTGTTTGGTACTCCACGCATAAAAGTACCCACATGTGTGTGTCAGTGTCCCTGTCTGTTTGCGTGTATTTGGGTGTGTAATAAGTAATAAATGTTGTGCATAATGTGCATATGCTTCACCCTACTAACAGATAGTAACATTCAGCCATTGTATCCAATCATATATACATACATATGGTGGAAAGGCCCGTTTTCTGATGGAGATGGAACACTCAAATGTCAAGTCGGTCGACAGGAGCAGCAGCAGCTCAGGATCAATTAGCTGGAATTGGATTTGGATTTGGTTACAGCCCATAATTAGGACCAAAGCACCAAGAGCCTCGGAAAAATGAAGAGAGAAACACAGAAAATACGTTCCGATATATCTATATTTATGTATGTGTGCTTGCTACTTGCTACCTCTTCCCTTTTCAAGCTTAATTACCCATGAACAAAGGTACTGCCCTCCACTCTCAACTGTGTACAATGTACATACATGTGTATGCTACTATTATTGTTTTTATCATTCCAATTTCCATACTTGATGCATAAACAAACAGATATTAGGTGTTTCATTGAATGTGTGTATTAAGTATTTCAACCTTATTTTACTTTAATTTTTATTTGTTTGTTTCTTTCCTTCATTTCTGCAGTTAACTAAAGTACTGGATCATCATTTGACCATTTATGAGCATAATACAACAACAAAGTAGAATTTTTTCACTCATTAAAATTAACCTTAGTTTATTGAAAAAACCTGTAAATACTTTTATTTTCTTGAAGATAAACGCTAACGACAGTTTTTGAATTATTATTCATTTATCGTGTATACATGCATAAAAACCGTTGGTCGACTTAAAATTCGTCCTTCCGCTGGACCTGAAATTCAAATTTGTACAGAATGAGCTGAAAATATTGCACATGACGATATACATGTATGTAGCTGCATCAGGGTCTGGAACTGGAGCTGAATAGACGGGAACTGGAACGGAGCTCATGAGAATGAGGAGAAAAGAAAGATAAAAACTGGGATGCTAAAATAGGCAAAGAAACAGGAATGAGATTGAAATGGGAGAAAACATAAAGGGGGAGAGCACACAAGACAAACATTGCACATTTCCAAACAAAATATGTTCATGGAGCCGTGTAAAATGTAGGATAACAAATAGGAAACAAGGAACAAGGACGACTCATTCCGAATTCCCATTCAAATTCTCTTCCCTAACATACATGCATACATCTACGAGCAGCACAATACAACGATACGATATAATGTAACTATAACTATATATTATACTTACTTGCAGTAAAATATGCACACATGATACTTATATGTATGTATTTAGATGTATGCAACCAGCAGTACTCTGTCTTTCACTCACACCCATTCACACACGCTAACATTTACAGCGGAACAGGACAGGCAGAAGAAGAAGAAGTAGAAAAAGAAGATCACAACAACAAGGATATAAGAATAAGAACAAGGAGCAACACTGCTACTTTGAGCAATAACATAATGCTATGCTATGTATGAGCCTCAGACTCAGACTCAGACTCAGCTCCCGTTTCAGCTTGAGTTTCCCTATCCCTCGTCTCAACGCACAGTTAGATACAGTTAAAACGAATGTGTGCTCTGCTGTCGGATGTCGGAAAGTCCTTGGCAGCTCATTTGTTCATTTGTCCCCTCGAAAAGCGTAAAGTTGAACCCAAAGTGAGCTCCTTGCACACTTTTGCCTCAAACTCATGCATTTCCTAAATATACATACACATTACACATATGTATAACGACGTACAAAAATCCACAGATGAACATGAAACATGAAACACACATGCATTTACATATGAGCATATATATTACAAATGTATATTGAGCATGTGAAAAATATTCTGTATCTCTCCAAACAGAAATGAAAAATCAAACCCATAGCCCAAAAATATGTACATCATGCATAGCAGACTA
This sequence comes from Sminthurinus bimaculatus, assembly GCA_034698285.1. Classification (NCBI taxonomy): domain Eukaryota; kingdom Metazoa; phylum Arthropoda; class Collembola; order Symphypleona; family Katiannidae; genus Sminthurinus; species Sminthurinus bimaculatus. The sequence continues at coordinate 6,432 of JAQIVE010004325.1, read as the reverse complement.
GAATAAAACCAAGAATGAAACCTTGTACTAAAACTTTCTACTTCCATATCGCGTAGCATCGCACCCTACCGTAGTTATGTATGTAAGTGTATCTACAAAGGGAGAAAGGAGCGGCGAGAAAAAAGTGCAAACTACATAAAATGAAAGGAGCAAGAAAATTCATGGCAGCGTCGAAACTTGTACTCTGTACTCGTATACTCAAACTCAAACTGAAACTCAGGGAGAGAGCTGGCTCCAAACTGGAAAACGAAAGGAAAAAACCAGGGCGAATAAAAATGAGAGAGCGAAGAAGCAAAAGGAAAAAAAAGAAGAAGTGAAAGTGGAAAGTCGAAAGTGAAAAGGGGCACAAACATAAGAAATATCCATACATACATGCATACATATTTGTAGAAGAAGAAAGGATTGCTATTCCAGATTTGCTCGAAATTCAAGCTCAGGTCCTTTGGATCAACTCCACCAACCAACTCAAAATACACACACACACACAATGATATCTATGTGGATGCCATGTGAAGGAATGCGAAAAGTGGAACTGGAACTAGAGCTGGAAAAGAATAGAGAAAACCAGGACGACAAGGAATATAAAAAGGCCCATTTTCCACCCAGAACTTTTCCACACAGTCCTCTCTTTCTTCTCTCTTCACAATTTCTGACATATGGAACGAGTCGTTGTCCAAGTCCAACTCCAACTCGGAATCCCGCTACAACTTGATGTTTAACTAGAGCTTGAAGCCAAGTCCGAGCTAAAATTGTAGCTCTCAAGTCAAAGGCAATATCCCTTCCGCAATTCTCCGCTTTGTCCTGGGACAAGTGCTGCAAGTCAGCTTGCCGAATGCGAATTTGGAAGACGACAGCCTGCTTTATTTGTATTCATGTATGTCGCACGCACGAACAAAAACCCCGTATGTATGTCTGTATGTACGATCACCATATTTGACTCATCTCTTTCTTCTCCGTCTTCTTCTTCTCTATTTTCCCATTGATCGTTTATCGTTTTGCTTCTTCCGTTCACTGCTGAAAATTGACATGGTGATTTTGCCATTTTATTGTGTAAAAACGTGAATATCTTGAGAAAACTTGGAGTAATATATATTTTATAAATATATGTATGATGTATGGGAAAACGATAAAACTAAGAAGGAGGTTCGACATGTCATAACTTGAAAAATGCTAAAAATCACAGCATGGATAAAGGAGACAAGTTGGCCAGTACATACATAGGATTTGTCGGAATTTTTCTGTGGGCAATTTTTATGGTTTCAACTTGACCGTCGAGCAGAGTTGTCTCATATATATATATTATATGAGACACATCTTTCAACACATAAGTATCAAATCAGGAGAAAATCGATTCCTGCCTTTAAAGAAGCTCTGCCCAACTTCCTCGATACAATATGCAATATATGATGTACATACTACACATACGTATATGTGTATATACATGGCGAGTCATATTATTTTTGATTTTGTCTCGGTCACTCAACCTTTCATGAACTACATTGTAGAAAAGACATGTAAAATTTCTCATTTCTCCTCCACAAAACATGAAGAGGCATATCGTAAAAAATGTACAAAGTGGAAGTGAAAGCGGAAAAAATAAGTAAAATAAGTACGAACGTGCTTTTGCTCCGACTCTTTCAAAGTTGGCCTTAGGAAAAACAGGGGAAAAGTACAATCTTTTGATAAGAAAAAAAGTAGAGGGAGGAAGAAAGAAGCTGGAGCATGAAATAGGAGAGACAGAAAGAGAGAGAGAGAGAGCAGAAGAATTTTCACTTTCCAACCGCACCGCATTCAGCTCAACTTCTCGCTCCGTGTTCACTGCTCTCTGTTGAGGATCTAGATGGAGAAAACGGCAGTGTAAGCACTAAGCAAAAGCCAATGCCGAAGCATGCAAAGATAGATCTGTTTGCCACTGTTTTTCTTCTTCTGCTTCTTTCTTTCTTCAGCCCCAGCTCCAGCGCGACTCTATCTCGTTCTCGTTTTCATTGCAAGTAGTTTGTACATAGCTGGGAGCTCGTTGGCTCGTTCGCTTATGCTTGTAGGTATTTTCCTCATACCGCCGCCTGTCTCATGGAGTCCTTTTTCTTCTTTGCCTTTCTTTGCTCCGTTTTCTGGAGTGAGAATATATGTATACGTATATATACACGTACATTCAGCCTACAACTTTGTGAGCTTCGACTTTTCTCTTTGAAAAATGCTCACGAAGCCGAAAAAAGATCCAGCATTTTCGTCACAGTCATTCATCCATCTAACATAGAGAAGAGTGAGAAAAAAAGAGAGAGTGAGTGAGTGAGTACAGTGTAGGCAAAGCTTTTGCTTTCACTTTCACTTTCTCTCGTTCTTTCTCTCTCTCTCTCTCTTTCTGACTCTCTCTCTCGATTCCTCCTTTGCTTTCGTTTTTGCCTTCACTCTTGCCACGTCGCTTCTCGGGCTCTTGGAGAGAGTTGACAACTAGCGTACTTAGGGGTACTTACGAGTGTCGTTCTGACACTGAGTTTTTACCTTTCCGTCGTCTGTCAACTCAACTTTCCTGATTTCAACTCGATTTGAGAGTTGTATTCCCATGATTAGCTATATCGATTTTCAATCCTTCGCTCTTCCGCTCACAGTCAACCAGAGCAAAGGAAGCCGAGCCGAAGCCAAACTCAGAGCGGAAGAAGCGGGAATCAACGTGGAGGAAATATCCAGCAAATTCTTATCCAGGATTCTTCCCATTCATTTCCCATCAAGCTGGAGGCTGGAGAAAAATGGAAAAGGTGTTAGTGTATAGGTAATGACTTGGGCAAGATTTTCCCCCTGATGCCTCATGCTTCACACCGTCATGATGTTGGGACTGATGTTGTTGATGATGATTATGACGAAGTCGACGATGGTGTTGATTTTGATATGGGTACGGCGAAAGTTGAATTCGAACCCGCAGCCGAACCAAAAGTTTGATTTTGATTCTTTTCCTCTATACGCATCTAACATCTAGCCATCAGTCTTCGTCGATTTAGTGGCATATAATCGTGATTGCAGGATGACTGCCGTCATACTTCTATTTCAATTTATTTTTCGTAGATTTTGATGATGTTTGCCGTTCTCCCAATAGAGGTTTTTCCGTTGCGTTGTATATGTAATTTTTAGTTGGCTGATGATTTAAATTTCTTCGTCTCACATGCACAGTTTTCTAACTAAAGATTGATAAAGTCGGTGAAACTTGACTTTTACTTAGACAAATTATTTCCCTTTGATTTTACATTCCTTTCTTTCAGATCAGCAAAAATTTTGTTGGAACAGAAACTTCTGTGCATAAATATTTTATTTTTTTGTGGGTTATTTTGTTTTTTCCTTGTAGAACGGGAATTTTTCTAACCATTTTTTCACGTTTTTTGTTAGAACTTTAAGTACTTCCTCACTGTACCACCTCTTGAAACATTTTGCCATTGTTTCTGCTTTAAACGGCTGAAACTGTCTAAAAAACAAAAAATGTGTCCAAAAATTGCGTTGTGAGCCTTTTTTGTAGACGAAAGGAAAATCTTTTTCGTTGTTAATTTTTCTGATAAGTTTTAATTATCGGGGTAATAACAACTGGCTCTTATAGAGACAAAACTACAAGCAAAATCAAGAGAAGGTGGAGGTTTCCCTTTATATTTTTCATTGTCCATCAGAGCCGCAAAGATGGATGTTTTGATCAAATTTTCATATGATTACCTACATTTATGCTGTGCAATCAGTACTGAGGTTTGATATTCAACCCGAGCCTCACATTTTTATCATATAAGACCATTTGTTTAGTTTCAGCTTTGTTTTCTCCATGATTTACTTGTTTTATTCCCTAAATTTTCATTTTTCAATAAATTTTTCATCTCCCTGATTTCGCTCATAAATTTATTGGCAAAGAATGCTTGCCTTGAGAAAATTTGACAAGACATCTTTTAAGATCTTTGAACCTTGTCTAACCTCCCTAATAAAGTCTCTATTACATATGTATAGCAGAAGACAGCCGTTGTTTGCATTTTCCCCGGCATTCTCTTTTGAAACTGAGCAACTTTCTCCAGCCTGTGCGAACAAGGAAATGAATCAAGTAATTTAATAAGTGGAATTGATTTTTTAATGTAATTGAAAAAATGCACGAACGAACCCTGGGAGAAAGGTTGGACCTCAACTGCCAGCGGAGGGAGAAAACCAAGGCAAACTGTTACATTCTTCCCCCTGCATTTATATAGTTACACGTATGCACATTTGCATTGTGCCACTATTCACGGACGTACATATGACTCTGGCTCAATTCCTCGCGACTCTCGGTTCAGCTCGGTGTTCAACTCGCAGTCAAATTTGAGCCACGAGAGCTGTCACGATAAAACCCTGTGACGCCAATTTGGTTTGGACGAGAATGAGAACGACAAGGACAACTACGACGACGACTGGGATTGCATGAACTGCCTCCGAGTTGGATGTGGATTTGAATCTGAATTTACGGTACAAGTGGAGCAAAGTGACAACTGACAACAGTTACAGTTACACGGACAACACCGATTTATTTTATATGTTTCGAACCAAAGTACCAGGAAAGAACGAAGGATACACACACTACACACTTATACGCAAATAATACTCATACGTGTGCACACTGCACACAAACATATTATATAGAGAAAGGGACAAGCAGGGAAACGAGGGAGGGGAAAATAATAATAAAAACCCGGAGAGTCGGCGATACATTACATTACCATATGAAAACCAAGGCAAGGCAAGGCAAAGCAAAGCAAGCCCATGTCAACCAAAGCAAAGGCCGAAATGGAGAGCACAACAGGGAAAGAGAAGAGTTTGAGCATGTATACACATACATACATATACAAATACAAATATGGACCCAAATAGGACGAATAGCCGTAAAAAACCAAAGGGGAGTGTAAAGCAAGCTGAATGGAGAGTTGAGAACGAAGCGGAGAAAGAGCGAAAGAAAAAGAGTGTGTGTGTGTGAGAGAGAGAGAGAGAGAGAGAGAGAGCAGCGAGATACAACTATGCAGCTACGGCTACATGCAGAGACTAAATGAGTGAACCACACTCACATCCGCCATTAGTCGATGGATCCTCCATTTATCCGTTTATTCACTCGTTCAAGCATTGACTGAGGCAGCCAGTCATCCCTTATGGATAATATAATATCAAGTGATCATCGTATTATGTTATCCCCTCATGCACGCTCAACATTCAACATTTCTGCTTGACTGGAGATTTGTGAATATTATGAATTCTATCTCCAATCTTCACTCATTCACTCCTCCATTCCAATATTACACACATTTGGCACTCAAGTTTTGAAGCATATTCGTAGAAATCCAAGGATGTTGGTCGCGGCTCTATAAAAAATGTAGAAAAGGGACAATTTGTGAGTAAGACTTTTTGTGTTTACTTACTTACGTTCTTGATAAAAAAATAACTGTAACAAGTTTTACAAAATTTACATTTTAATATAAGTGCAAAATCTTCCGAATATTTGGGATAGCGCTTTGTCAAATCCGTATTTTTTGGTACGTAGCTTTTAGATATTTCAATACCCTTTCACACATTGTATTATATTTTGGCTTGCCCTTGTACAAAATCCACGGTTTACACGCACTATTTGACATTGAAATTGTTTAAATGTATGAATGTATGTATACATATGTAAAAGATAACCATGTTTGCAGGGTTTAAAGCAAACTGTATTTTTCCGTTTGAAACATTCAACAATGAAAATCAAAGTGGTCACGACGTCCCCATTTGAGTTTGTTTTATCGGCCAAAGACCGGAAAAACACGTGTTAAATATGTGCTGCGACGCTCTTGAAAGATGTGTAATTCTTGCACTTTATATTGGACGAAAACCCTAAGACCAATTCCATGGAATACGTGGTACAACCAAAAGCAAGTTTTTCAATGTATTCAGTGTAGATTAGTTTTATACATTACATAGACATCCCCTCAATCTTTATTTTATTAGTCATTAATTGCCCAGTTCGACAGATCCAGCTGCATTCACCATTTATAACATAAGTGATTTCCCATAGCCTGCAGACTCAAACTGGTTGTGGGTTCGAGCTTGGCACTGTTTTTGTTTTGGCTGCGCCTGTAAACTTTGTGGGCGCACCTCAATTTGTACAATAAAATAGTGTTCGATACATATACATACGTATTATGTGGATACGTATTTACATGGGTGACACTTTAATAATCATCTGGGGTCATAATCATAATTCTCTGGGAATAATTACCAATGTCGTGAGTTGTTTGTCAAAAAAACATGGTGGCTGTTGTCTTTTATTGTAGCTTACTATTTTTCTAAATCTCTGATCTGACTTCAAAACTTCAATCGAAAAAACCATAACAGAAGAATAAAAAATGAGTATTTTCGGTTTAATCGTCAAACAAACTGGAAATGGAAAGTGTTTGATAAATAGAACTACGT
>JAQIVE010004324.1:0-14767 GCA_034698285.1 Sminthurinus bimaculatus | reverse complement strand
TATCCTAATTTACCCCGAAATCAAATTCGAGAGGGGGATTCAAAAATCAAGGATTCACAGAACAGAGATTCGTGGAACACTGTGTATGTACATACATATACATAAATAGGTATGTATACTGTTTTTGCCGATATAGTAGTGTATATAGTAGAACTCTTGTTGTAGGGAATCGTATAAGAATATAAGAAGAGAGGGTGATTTTTATTGAAAGCCAGAAGCGTTGCTCTGCTGAAAGAGTTTTGCTAATAATACAATTTTTAAATAAAATTATATTCCGGTATATTATCATTAAAATTGTATTATTAAACCTATTTAGTCGTGTTTCCAGATCATTAACGAACAAATTAATCCTATCATAGTTAACTTTCGTGTTTCAGTTTGTCTTTAGACTTTAATTCTTATCCCTTATAATATTATAAGGCCCACGGTTTAGGTGTTTAGGTATTCAATCAAGTAAGTACACACACATACACAATACACAGATACTTTTATACAAAATAATACAAGTCATAAAAAATATTTAATATTATTATTCTTAGGAAAAAACTATAATAGACACCTAAAATATTTTGATTGTCGGTATTAGACACCAAACATGTGACTATAACAGACCACAAAATTAATATTTTTATTTCAAGTGCATGTTTAAGTTAAAGTTGATTAAATTCATGTCCGTCAAGTCAATTACTTGCAGTAAATTACAAATCATGAAAAAATGTAGTATAAAATAAGTTAAAATACAGTAGATGGGGGATTACTCAAAGCCAAATTCATGGTTAGTTCATGATTCAAAGGTCAAAGCAGGTCCAGCCTTTGGACCTGCTTTTTCCGAAGTACTTAAACAGGGTGATACAAAAGCGTTGTCGGTGCTCCTGGAGCGATGCCGTGGAACCACCCGTTGTTCATATTTACCCAATTCACAAAAAAGTATGAGGCAAAATCCGGGTACAAATCTTCCCATTTGGTTTGAAAAGTTGACATCCCTTTTGGAAATTTTTTCGGAACATTTTGGGTGTTCTCGTCAGATATTCAGAACTATCTTCACTTTTACTTGTTCATCAGCTATCTGCTATCGGAGAGTAAAACTTCAAAATTCAAGTCCTCAAAATGCGACATTTTGAGTCAACTAATTTTGTGGAAGTAAAACTCATAATAATATAATCCCCTTCTTTTCTGAAGAAATATGAAGCAAGTTCAAGTACACATGTATACTAGAACTTACACATGCATTATTTGAAATAAAAATATTAATTTTGGTGTCTGTTATAGTCACATGTTTGCTGTCTAATATCGACAATCAAACTATTTTTGGTGCCTATTATATCCCTAACCTTATTCTCGTTCTTATTAGCATTCTATCCAAAATCCAAATAATAGTTACAATTTTGAGTGGGACATGTCCAACCAGGATAATATCGATTCCATCGATCTATACGCTGACGATATCGAACAGGATTTTAACACTGTAAGTTAACAACAATTAGCAATTTAAGGGCATACAAATTGTAAGGAAATAAAATTATGATTTAAAGTATTCTAAAATATTTGTTTTTATAATATATTAGGACGAATTTGCGGCAGAAGGCGTAGACTTATACGATGACGTGATTACAACAACTTCTGGCAGACGAGACTCTGAGGGAGGAGACCAACAGGGCTCTAACGACAGACCTACTACACCGAATAATATAGTTACTTCTCCAGTATCAAGCAAATCCAATTCTGCTGGTAGTAATCAAGATCATTTGAGAGATAGAGAATATATTCAACCCCTAAGAAAGCATCAAGTGTATATTGGAAATCTAACTTGGGTAAAAAAAATAATAATGTTGCTATTAAAACTAATTTGTAATTTTATGTTTTATGTACTTGTATACTTAATGTACTGTAATATAATATCAAAGCATCTACGATTTATTTTACTTGTGTGTTATTAGTTTTGTTCAACAAAAATAGAAATAAGCCAACCGTAATATTTTCATGTTCTCATTTCTTTTATATTATAGTGGACTTCAGATCGAGATATACAAGAAACATTAAATGATATTGGAGTTCACGATTTTGTGGAAGTGAAATTTTATGAAAATCGTGCCAACGGGCAATCTAAAGGATATTGTGTTCTGACAGTTGGCTCAGACGTATCTCTAAAAATTATCAAAGATAAATTTTGTAAGAAAGAAATCCACGGACAAATACCCGTTGTCACACCTCCAACAAAACAGGCATTGAATCAAGTGAGTACACTCATCTTTAATTTCCTTTCATGCATACACTTTACAACTAACTATTAAAGTATAAAATATAAAATAATATACATAGAGATATTATTCTTTTGTTGCTTCAATAATATTGGAACATTGTTATGCTGCAGGAAATAATTTTCAAAATATTATTGTTACTTTCTTCCCTAGTTTGAAGCACAGTCAAAAACTAGACCCACTCCCGGTCCCGGCGGTCCAAATAGTAGCGGAGGAGGCGGAGGTGGTAGTGGGGGCGGAGGAGGAGGAGGAAACATGAATAATATGATGGGTGGTCCTGGGCCACGAGGCGGTCCTATGGGAGGACCTCAGATGGGAGGTTACGGAGGAATGAATAGAATGGGATCTCCTATTAGGGTAAAAACAAACATATTAATGCTCACGATTTAAGTATACCTTTAATAGTTGTAACGTCTTACAAGTTACTGTCTTAAACAGACATTACTTCTTAAGCTATAATAAAGTAATTAATATTATGTAAATACGCCAATTTAATCGTTTAGCCCCCTAGAGGGATGGGGCCTCCACCAGGTCATAGAAATATGGGACCTCCGAATCATCAAAACTCTCCAGGAGGTGGTCAATTTTCTCAAAGAATGGGTCCGCCAATGGGTGGCCCCGGTGGACCACATCAGTCCAATCACTCGGGGTAAAGTATTGTATTATCTTATTTAAATATAATTGAATTACCATTACCATGTAAATATATATAGTTCTCAGATTGAGATAAATATGTAGTTATTGCAAGTAGTGAAGCTCTTTATCATGTAAACCATAGACTAATAATTTTGTTTTGACTTTTTCCATTAGGCATCCATTACCTCCAGGCCCACCTCAACGGTTCCCACCACCATTTCAAGGTGGTCCACGAGGACCTCCAATGCCACACAACATGGATCATCAAAGAGGGCCACCACCACCTCGTCAAGGAGATTGGAATCGTCCTCCGATGAATCCTTATCCACCACAACAAGCTCCTGGACTTCCGCCACCAGGTCCAATTCCACCTCAAGGTTAGTAGTAGTACATAATATATAACTTTGTCAACAAAATAATTTACTTGATTTTGATTTGAATGCAGAAAAAGACAACCAAAATACTTGTCAAAATTTTGCTTTTGTACTTATGTTATTTCTTTTTTGTTTTATTTGCGTAGTTCGTGGACTTCCTCCGCAAGGAATTATGACTGGCCCACCACCTCAAGGCGCTCCAGCTCCTCACATGAGTAAATATATTAAATGATAGATAATAAATATTATACTATGCATATTTACTTGTACGAGTAAATAACGTATGCCAAAAGAAGAAGAAAGTAAAAAAAATTCATCAATCAGTAAATGGGTATTTTTTTAAAAAAATGTTTGTCTTGTGTAGATCCTGCTTTTTTCAATCCACAAGGACCGCCAGCTGGACCCCCTCAAGGGCCACCTCCACCTGCTTATAACAATTCTCCAAGAGCGCCACCAGGTCCCCAGTATCCTCCAGTGGAACATCATGAAGCTTCGACAATGAGTGAAGCAGAATTTGAAGAAATAATGGGAAGAAATAGGACAGTTTCAAGATCAGCTATTTCTCGTGCTGTTACTGATGCTGCATCAGGGGAATTTGCTAGTGCAATTGAAACTCTGGTGACAGCCATTTCACTCATTAAGCAGTCTAAAGTTGCTCCCGATGACAGATGCAAAATTCTCATAAGTTCTCTACAAGATACATTACATGGAATTGAAGCTAAGAGCTATGGCAGAAGAGGTAAAATTGAGTATATAAATATCAACCATAATATATATACATATTATATTGTTTATGTCTCATTATTTACCTACCTGTTATCCAGAAATACTTTTTTAATTTTGCTGTTTTTCTTGTTCACTTAAAGAGCGTTCAAGATCAAGGGAACGTGAAAGGCATAGACGCCGAAGGGATCGTTCCCGCAGTAGAGAGCGTGACTACAGAGATCGTAGTAGGGAGAGGTACTATGAATATGGTGAAAGGTCACGGGAACGATCAAGGAGTCGAGAGAGGGAATACGCAAGAGAACGAGCCGGAGGTGGTGCTGGGAGAGAAGAAGGGTATAATTATTATTATGTTCATTGTTCATTATTCATAAATCTCAAAAAAAAAAGATTCATTGTACATAATAACATAATATATGCTTATATATACTTGTTTATTTCTCTTCCTAAATGAACAGTGGTAGTAGTAGGTATTACGAAGATCGATACAGAGAGCGAGAAAGGAGTGAAAGGGATCGCCCTCAGCTTCGTCCTCCTTCTGAACGCGATGGACGTCTATCTGAGCGGGAGAGCAGAAGTCGACGAAGTATTCCAGAGAGCGGACCAGATCAAGAGAGTACGTTTAATGTTGTTCCTGTTCCTATTAATTGTGTGCAATGATGAGTTATAGATTACAATATTTTGATCAATCTATATCTTATAGAAAGTGTATTCGTCTTTGTTTCTCCATTATTTCTATTTACCTTTTTTGTGTATTCATAAGGAGTTGGATGTTTTGTTAATAAATGTAAAGACTGGGATAGAAAGATAAAATGACTGTTGTTGATTACATTTAACAGTATTGTGTATTGTATAGGTCATCGCAATACCTATGTAGTTTCCGTGTTTAAAAATAATGTATGTATACTCTTTGTTTCTAAAAATAGGGAGTAAGTACTCTTGAGCTTCAAATGCAAAGAACGAGGGAGAGTGGTCCTGAAATGTGAGCAGCAGTGGAAAAACCCAAGGCCCTCATGTATGAAAGTATATATAAATTACATATTATATGAAACGATTTAAAATAATATTACAAGCTATGACTGTGTAGCACTTTACTATTCACAATATTCTTTATTAATGATACTTGATATCATTAACAAATGGTATAAATATTTAAATATAATATATCTTTATTATTATATGTATATGTATACCTCTACATATATTTTGTATCACATATTCTCATTTGGGTTTCTTGTTGTACATTTTGATGATTACATAGAACCGATTGTAAATTGGTTGAAATGATGATCAAAAAATATTATACTATAATATATTATCTCTCTTAGAGTATACATCAGACATTTACACACAAAGGAAAAAAAATACATTAATGTAGAGAGTTGTTACTGTTGAGCTCCGTCAACACTATGTCTGGAGTTATCTAATGAATTTAATTGAATATTAAATATATGTATATGCGTATATATCAACTGCTACATACTGCAATATGTTATTAGTTGTTAATGATAACAATACTTCTTGTGAATGTCTGAATTTTTTTTCGAAGCAGAAGGAAAGTGTTTTAGATTTATAAAAACTATTCCTGTTGAAAAAAGGTGTTTTTTTTTTGGAAAACTAGTAGAATTTTGTTTTTTTAAAAGCAAATAATCTGTTTGTAGTACAGCTACATTTATAACACAAGATTGATTATACAATAACATTTTCAAACAAATACGGAAGGGGCCGTTTAAAATGGCTTTTTGTAATAAATAATAACTATGATTCTACTTGTTAGTCTTAAGAAAATAAAATAAAATAATGCATACTGAAATATTGTACTAGATTATATCATAACAATATGAAAAATATTATCAATTATTGTATAAGCTTGTTAACTTCTTGTATTAAAAAATGCTGTTCATATTTTATTCACTATTATTTAAAAATTGTATTGGAAGGAAATTGAAAATTCATCAAGGAAAATGATAAAACATCTTCGAACAATTTCGTGTATAATGTGTAAGATTCTGTAAACCAAGTTATTTAATTTCTTACTTGAAAGTGTTTATTAGTTTATTACTTTTAGAATGTTGTATGCTCTACTATATATTTTCCTCCCTTTCAAAATTATTTATAAAATGTTTGCATTCCTCTATAAGCATTCGTTTCTCTTTCAAAAAAAAAAACTATAAGTATTATTATAATATTATTATGATTACTTTAATAATGTTTATGACCAGTAATAATGATATTTAACATAGCAGCATTGAACAATTATTCTTTTCAAGGATAACCAAATTTGTATGTTACTACTTAATTCATTAAGTGCCCACTGACAACTTCGTAAATACAGTTTTTGAACTTGTGAGTGTGTCCTCATGAAAGGAGTTTTTAGTTGCTAGAAGGCAATAATAATCACCCTTCAAAAATTATAGAGGTCAAAGATTTTTCTTTTGGGAAAAATTTGTACAAAAAGTGCGATACAAACGGGTTTATGTTTAGCAAAAAAATGTATACGGTAAAACACCAAGACTGAAAATGTTTGAACTTTATATTTTGTATATGGAATCGTTGCCCTCACACACACAGTTACGAATTCTCTTTTATGAAATAACAAGCTTATAAACTCATGAATTGTATTTACAAGGTTATTGATTGACCCTCCTTATTATTGTTAGGTTTAGGTTTAGGTGTACCCAATCATGTAGTATTACTAGCCAGTTTTGAGAAAACCTATATATTTATATATATTATATCAGGAATGAATCTCTTTGTTGTTGTTTTATTTTACAATCAAATGTGTGCATATTTATTTTTTTCTTCTCTTAAAAGTTTATTTTGCGAATTACAAGAAATGATTTACTATGACTAATTTTTTTACTCCGTCGATGACTTATGCTCTCTCGTTATCTCTGTATATTAATGTATTTTATAACAATATCTTCAAAGAAAGCATTATTGGCCTCGGCAAAATCTTTGTGATATATTATACGACATATTATTACTTTTATTGTGTTATCTTTCAATTCTTACAAAAAACGCTTATTTGTTTTATCGTTGAAAATCATCAACGTCCAAAAATAAGGAATTTAAATAACTACTTTATTTGTTAATTTTCTTTGGATGTATATGCGACTGTGATGTTGTCGTTATGTTCAACTACCTACTCTGTGATATTATAGTTAGCTGTTATTCCCATCATGTATTCAGTTTCTGTAATTGTCTTCGTAAAAGCTGGTACTTACTCACTCGCTAGTACATACTATTATATCACATGCAGTTAGTACTTTAAAACTGCAAATTTAATCAAATTTTACACTTTATATATAATTTTACTACACGAAATCTCAAAGACCTGTGTGTGCTCGGTATTTACAGAAACTTTATACTTGAGTTTTTATACGAATGTGAAAGATGAATGGGTTTCTTTGAAAAGGGAAAATATCTGGATTGATTGTTTTTACTCCCATTTATTAGGTATATTCAACAAACAAATCTCACTATATACTCATTATACCCAAATGTATTACACGTCATACCTTATGTACTAGTATTTTTTCACCTGTAGTTCTCCTTTGCAATAATGCAGTGAATCTGTCTCTGTGTTAATTATAATTCGCTGTTCCTGTAGCTAAAGAATTTTAAAACAAAGATTTATGATATGCAGGCGTGGAATCGATAATAGGTTTAATACTGTCCAATGTTTCCAAACTATGCCGACTTTACTACCTCTAAACTATTAACTTTAGGACATCCCAGTATAGTCAGTTGAAATATCTGTATCGACTTACTTACATATCTACCTATTTTTGTAGTATGTATATGTAAGTCTTTTGTGTATATTCCAGCATGATGCTGATAAAATATTGTCCAAGTAGGCAGACCAAGTATCAAGTTGTTACTTTTAGCAAACATTTTGTAATGTGCCAAAAAATATTGTATGAAAATTAGGTAAGATATTGTTTATTGCATTCTACTTATTATTCATTTCTTGGAGTCTTTTACAAACAAAAAGCAAGGACATAAAATAATTGTTTAACCCCATTATACTCTTTATGGGACAGCATTGTTTGTGTAATGGCTGTGTTTGTATGGTTTATGACTAAAATTTTGGTAGGTTACAATGACCAAAGCAATATTAGTTAAAGCTAAAAAGGAATTGTTTTTCCTGCAATAATCTTAGGGCTCTGTTGTTTTATCTTTTTGACAAAAGTTATGAGTGTTACGATTTGATCTTGTCAACTTGATGTTTTGAGTATGCTCTTCAGTGAAAAGTATTCTTATTTCAGTTTTTGTAACTGATTATGATACAGTGTAGTCAAAAATTTTAGGCATAGTATGCATATTTCCCCTGAATGTATATAATCCAAACAAAAAAAAACTGACTGACTGAAAGTTCCCATATTATACAATGTAGACCTTTTGTAGAATTTTCTAGTATATTGACATGTTTATCTTAATCTTATAGGTGTACTCATTGTTCTAATTTTTAATTTTATAACTCTACTATATATTATCAATATCATAATGTGGATAATGTATTGCATATCTTAAATATTATGTCGCATATATAACTTTAATATTTGCAAAAATCTTGAGCCACGTCTCCTGTCTCTTTTTCTAATTATTATAACATTATAAGACTAAAACTGTACACATACAGTTATTATAATTAACGTGACAGGTGGCTATTTTTTTGTACGAACATACTTATATATAACTACTTACAGTATTTCAAGGGCTGCCTTCTTGGATTCTGTCTGTTTCTCATTATTATGTTTATAATTCTCAACAATGAAATCTTTCAACACATGGGCAAATGGTCACTGTTTTTTATACACCCATATCTAACATTGTATGCCGTACTTTTACTATAATATCAATCCTTTTTTTTACTTTTTGTATTCACAATACTATTGTTTTTGCAATGACTAAAGTACAACCGTCATCAAAATCTTCATATTCCCCTAGAAGACAAGACGGATATTTGGACAGACAGCGACGTCAACCAAGCCAACGAGAGAACGGGGTTTGAAACGAACATCATCAATGCATTTCAAAACGGTAAAAACATCAATAATGTCAAAGACGATGTTGTATTTACTTTTCTTCGAGAGAGAGAGAGAGGGAGAGAGAAGAAACTACTACAAATTTCCCCAAGTTTGACAACTTGTATCCAAATAGAAATTTGTACTAAATTCTCTCTATAGAAGGTGATGTCAAAAGGTTTTTTTTTCTATTTCTCAATATATAATAATATTATAATATATTTACATAAATATTATTATTATTACTATAAGTTAAGTCGTTGCTGCATTTGAGAATGACAGAATACATAGTACACATTTATTGTTTTCATACCTAGTGAAAGTTGGTGTAAATTAAGCTTGAGCTTTCTCCGGAGAACGAGTTAATAGCTTGTATTAGTAGGTTTGAAAACACTGTGTTCCGTAAAAGGAAATGGAGCTATGTGTGAGTGATTACAAATGCTGTAACGACATGACAATAATACTTAATACATATATCGATTCTAATGTAGTTACAATAGTTTTATTACATATTATACTTAATTATTTCATCTATTAGTAGTTCCTAGTTCCCCCCATTTATTTTATCTTGTTGTTTGTTGTTGTTGGTATTGTGTATTTTACATATTATTATACGTATATATTTTTGAGCAAAGTCTAATAGTCAATCCTCCAGACTTTCTTTTCTCAAGTACATTTTATGATTTATCATGTCTTGTCTATTTATACATGGTGTATTATGATTATTGATTATAAATTACGATTAATGCTAATTAATGACAATACACGTTGTTTTATGACATTTTGAGCAATGACTTCATGTGGTATGCAGCGCAACGCTAATTTTTGGTCTAAAGACCACATTTTATATGAGACTGAGAACATTGACTGTGATAAAAGATGTTTCTAAAGAAAGTATTTTCTCCTGTATAGTACAAAAAAGTAGGAATGAAAAAGAAGCTATATTATAATATACACATAATAATATAATGTTTTTTGAAGGAAAACGTTGATGGAAAGCTACTATAAAAAAGCCAACAAGTAGATACACAAGTAGGACAAACGCTCTCTTTATTATATTAGATTCAGCTATGCACATAGCACAAAAATAAGTACAAAAATGAAATACTTTGAAAGTAAACAGAGTGGAATGAACATTACCATTAGATAATAATACTATAAATAATATTTTTACGCATTTAAATGTACTGTGTTTTTTGAAACGAGATATTAATACACAAGATATTATGACATTTGATACTATAACACTACAAACCGTGTTACTTTTTAAGTATAAATGTACTAAGCTCAAAATGTACAATCAGGGATGACAATGGTACTACTACTGATACATTTTCCATTATGATGTTGACATTATAACTCTGAGAATTATGATGATAGTTTTATACTTGAAAGAAATATTATTATTGTGTAGGTGTGTGTGTGTGTGTCTGTATTCACATTGATTTGTATATATATATAATATAATATATATATATTCTCTTTTATACTGTATAAAAACTTATTACTACACGACAATGTAATATGTATTGTAGAGGATAGGCTAAATTACACACGTAATAACATTATTTTTCAATGGAAAGTTTGTATGGGCTTTTGATAACTATAAAACTATTCTAGTTTTCTTGTTTGATCTAAAGTAAAGTTTACAGATTTTTTTTTCTTTCAAAAAAAAAATTATTTCTTTTAGCCTTGTTTCTGTTCTGTCTCTGCTTGTTCATGTCCTTGCTCACTTCCTTCAGAATTTTTTTCTGTAGATTTTTTCCATTCATTTAAATCGTCTAGTCCGTTAACTTGTTTGCTCTCAGCGGCTTTTTCTTTCTATATTAGAATTAAATTTATAGAAAATTTCAAATGTCAAAATTACTTGTATATTTGAAACGTGGCAGGTACTAAATCAAAAAATTACAAAGTATTTTGCTAGCAAGTACAGAATTCATTTCTAAAGTACAGAAATAAAACGTTTGTTTTAGTAGCAGAGCTGACAAGTATGACAATACGTTTCTAACTTTACAATGTTTTCTTTTATATCGTAATTGAGTTACAACATAGTTAATAATATTACGTAATAATATTATGTGTTTATGATTAAAATAGACAAATATCTACATTTAATGTGATGTCTATATGTACACATTATTCATTTACAGTTATTATTCTTTTTGCGCGTGTGTATTGAACTATTTACTGATTTGTTTGATATATTTTAACTCACCTGTTTATCGGAAACGGCAAATTTTTCAAACATCTTTCCGTATATTTGCTTTTCCTTGGCTTTATACTCTCTAATCTGCTTTAAACAAACACTAATTTGTTGAGATGCTACTTTATTTTTTGGATCCTCAGCAAGGACTTGCTGGAAGTAGTTTTTGGCTTCCTCAGGTTCCTGGAGACCTGCGTGTGCCAATCCTAATCTGAATAAACCTTTGATATTTTTGGGCTCTAAAACTAAAGCTTCTTCAGCGGTTTTTTTCGCATTGAAATGATCTCCCAATTTCAAATAGCAAATTGACTGATTTAAATAAGCAGCACAGAGTAAACTCTTTCGTTCCGTTTCTTCATCTCCCTCGAGCACTATGTGACAAAATTAAATAAAAACAAAAAATTATCATGAGTATGTATGTATATAAATGCATTGTATTTGCAAATCGGAACTCTTCTTTTACACATTCAAATTAAGTATATTGTAATAACAAGGCTACAACCGGATTCTGTTCATCACGCTAAAAGCAAGGCCCGTATGCAGAAAAAAAAACAAGTTTCAATGTAAACATGTAAAATATTTGGTGAATTGAATTCATACTTGCTTCCGCTTTGAGAAAGTTGACAATTTTCTTGTACTGGTCCACTGCTAGTTGGTACTGTCCACCACTAAAGTATTCTGTTCCTTTCTTTTTAAATTCACGTGAGTGCTCTAGTTTTTGCTGGCCATTCAATTGCCAAGCTTCACTTGCCTGGAATGCAAAAAAACCAATAACTATTGTTAGTTTAAATGATTTTTTTGTAATGATTTCGAAAAAAAACAAACGATAGTAAGTTTGAAATACAATTTTTGTACATAGCATTACAGGCTATACTTGTAATAATGTATTTTAATGATAATGGCAATATGTAGTAATAATTACCTTCGTAAAGCTTTTCAGTTCAACAATGTAGGAAACAACAGCGTTAGGTGGTATTCCCAGTTCTGCATTTCCTTCAGCTCCGAAGGCATATTTAGGCTGGAGTGTGAGACGAGATTTTTCGTTGTCACTAAATTTGTATAGTGCCTTCTCAATGCCATAGGGCACTTTGTATTTCTGAGAACTTCCTTCTCCCAACTCGAACTGTACGTCCCGTTCTTCAAATAACTTGTTTTCATAATATCCTTGTAAGTGAACTAAATAAAACAATTCAATATTAGCATTATTTTGTATATAGAACGATACGGCCACAGTAAAAAAGCACAAACGCTTTACGACTTTCAAATAAATGTTTGCGTGAGTAAACATGGGAGACTTACTTTCAACAGTGGCTCCTTCATTAGGACTATTGTATTTGGAAGTTCCTGGTACAAGCTTACGGCGTAAAATGCCTCCGGATTTTGATGTAGTCAAATCCTCTTCTTGCCACTTTATAAGCTCAACCTGTAAAAAAATATTCACGACACAAGTAAGCACTCGTATGCAAAATGTCAAATCTTTGATACTTTATTGCTTTAGAGTACAGCTACTACTACCACTATGCTATCTTTCGTAAGAAATTGGACTGAAATGTGGATTTTTTGAATAAAATACAGAATACATATAAATATAATAACTCTCGATCTTAACTAAAGTTCGTATTCCTTAAAATATACATCACACATTACTTGAATTTCTTTTAAAATTAAAGTATCATTATGACACACACATACTTCGAAATATAGTGTTGAGTTTGCGGGAATTTGACCCTGGGATTTAGATCCATAAGCGTAATCAGGATGACAAACAAGAAGACATTTTTCATTCTTCTTCATTGTTGCAACACCTTCATCCCATCCTCGAATAACTGATCCTGTTAATCCATGTAAAATGTAAAATACATACAAATCAAAAAATGCTACCAAATCGATTCGGAGTGGAAGTAATACGAATGCATAATTGGTAATCATAATACATTAACAAGATAACACGACTGTATATATTATAATATATACCTTGTCCCAACGTAAATACAAAAGGCGTTCCATGTTTTTCAGAGCTATCAAATACAGTTCCATCGGGGAGTCTTCCTGTGTAATGAACAGTTACTTCCATCCCCTCGCCCGGCGATTCGTCACCTTCGCCCTCCGTTATAATCTCTTTGTATAGTTTCCCATCTTGCGCTGTCGAAATGTCAACAGACTTCTCATTAGGCGTATACTCAATTGCAATGGCTTCAGTCGTATCTGGAGTTGTAGAGTCAGGTGCAGTATCCATATTATCGGTATCAGCCATGCTTATTTTGAGATTTGAGGTGCTTTTTGTCTACAGAGGTGTAAAATTTGATTGAAATGGCGATCTGCATCAATTATACATTACAAAACAAAGGAAAATTATTTGTAGACACTACATTGAAAATGAGCAATAATTCATTGCATTGACTGGATGTTTTTTATAGTTTAGATAAACTCATTGGTATGTATTTACATATGCATAATATCGTAATGTGCATGAAGCACGAGAAGTTTAAAATGAAAATTAGGTGTACTTAATTTTACCTCGTTTCTCCCTATGAAGGTTTGATGAAATGCACTTAAAAATTACGTTTGTAGTAACAAAATGATTAAATCCCCTCGGAGTTACAGTTACGTACTTTGAACAAGTTAATGAATGTCAGTGATGACAGGACTCCAAGATTATCAAATGTGTATAATGTTTTTTCCTCTTCGCTACACGGTAAAATGTATATTGAGAAATTTTTTACTTTGAAAAGTCAACTTTTTATTTGTGTTTCTGGAACTTGTGTATTGACTAATAAAAGAGAGTGACAACGAAATGTTTTAACGATTACTATCACTAGAATTTCAGCTGGCAATATTAGAGACTTAAGGTCTTTAAGTTGAACACAAGTAGTTAATGTCAAATAGACTTTTATAAATGCGAAAAATTATTAACCGGACTCGGATTTCCGTTCGTTCCTTTTTTTGTCCACAAAATTAAAGTCATGCATGAGAAAAGAACACAAGAGCAAAAAACGCCATCGAGTTTAATCGTTTCGTATTTTCTAGAATGTATCGCAAGTAATGCGAGTATAAAAGTTAATAGTAGATGCAGATAAAAGTGAGGTAACTTGGAAGCTAAATGCCAAATAAACTTCTATACAGCTTATTAAAAGCCAGATTTCCTGTCAGTCTGTTAGTTTTTCATTTAACTTTTTGCTAGAATATTCTGCTAGTTTCTAGCATTAATAGACGCCATTAGGAGTAAAAACTTAACACGGTAGAAAGAAAGTAGAAAGTCTAAAACTTAAGTAAACCATTGTATTTTTTTTATACTTACATGCTACATTATTTACTAATAAAACTAAATAACTAATACAAAAAGTACACATATTTACCACAAAATCCGAATTGCATGTAAAGTCAGAGTTTTATTGAACTTTTTATCAACAATAAATGTTTTGTAAATTTAGTATTTAAGAGTATATATTATATTATATAAGAGAACTTATGAGGAAATTAATAATTGTATTCTTACAGTCTTAAATATTATGATAGTATTATTTTTTTGTTCATAATTTTATA
>JAQIVE010004323.1:0-14769 GCA_034698285.1 Sminthurinus bimaculatus | reverse complement strand
GGTACGGCTCAAGATTCTGGTTCTGCCGATTTGCTTGTGTTACGCGCGACGTCTAAAAGTACTCGTTGTCTGGTATTTTTATTGACTGTTTTCACTTTTTTTTCCTTCTTTTAAAAATTCGTCGTACATACAAATCATAGAAAAAAGGGAGGCAAATTCAATTGAGGCCGGTCTTGATTTTTTTTCTCGAGAAAAATCAAGAATCGAGAGACTTTTCTCATTTCTCAGCGATTGTCAATTACAAATTAGTTTAATTGTTAATTATTCATTTTTTGCATCATGGAATCAGTGCCAGCCACTATAAGTAGTCACAAGCGATACGAAAAGATAAATTTCCTAGGGGAAGGGCAGGTACGTACTATATTGAATTTGCATAAACAAAACAGTTATGGTTGGTTTTAACTTTTTAAGTAAGTTTTAACACTTAAAACTTAACTTGCTTTGCATTTAGATTATTGTTGGATGTAGATACATACTTGACATGCCAATGACTAAAGATAACTTTTTTCTATTTCTATTCTGTATTCTGCATAACAGTTTGCTACAGTGTTCAAAGCAAGGGATTTGGTTGAGGATAAAATTGTAGCCGTAAAAAAGGTAAATAAATAATGGATTATCAATTATCAAACTCATTGTCAGTGTCACAATTCTAATTAAAATTTATTGTAGAACATTAGCTAACAATCGTTGTAAGTGAAAAGCATCCCTGCGCAGGTGTACAATGTTTGCATATTTTTATACCTATATTATGTATTCTCTATTAACTATGCTTTTGCAGATTAAAGTAGGTGCTAAATCAGATTTTAGTGATGGTGTTAATCGAACTGCCTTGAGAGAAATCAAGTTACAACAGGAGCTTCATCATCCAAACATTCTAGGACTTCTCGATGTATTTGGTTTACAGTCCAATATTTCCCTGGTCTTTGATTTTATGGACACTGATCTTGAGGTCATAATTCGCGATAATAAAATTGTTCTCACTCCAGGCAATATCAAGGCTTACACCATTATGACTCTGGAAGGATTGGAGTACCTCCATGCGGCCTTTATACTACACAGGGTATGAACTATGAACATATTATTAATAATGCAGTATAGAACCTTGATTTTATACACTAATCCGTCTCAAAAATATCCATATAATTCAATATTATTGTGTGGGCAAAATTAAAATGGGAAATGGGAAGCTATAATATTGAATATAGAGCAACTTCTAACATCATAAAAGCAGTCAAAAGTACTTATGCACCTACATTTTACTTTCCAAACAAAATTCCATTGTAAATTACGCGAAGCTAAAGCTGCAACTAAAATTTTATGTTTTTTAAAGCTTCTCTTGAAATTCAATTTACTATGTATATTGTATAGTATGGATAACTTATGAAGTCGATCGTGCAGAAAATCGAGGTTTCAACTTTAATTTGACCAACTTTTTAACTTTTTAAGCAGTCGTGTGTAAATAGTAAATAATCGTATTTTAAGCTAAGTACAATTCTGTTACATATTAATTATAGTATTTAAGCATGGCTCACAAATAGTTAACAAATGCGTGTAAAACTTTTGCACACATTTGCACTGCAAAAGTAACTCAGTTGCGAAGACACTGAAGATACGTTTCATTGTTTGTCAGGAATATTAGCAAATGTTACATATAATCGTGACTTATGACGGTACTTGCTATGATGGTGTTGTGTTGCGGGTTTGTGTACACTCATAACTAATATCATCATCATCATCTTGTTCCGTTTAGTTTAATCCTTTTCCTACAAAGTATTTAATTTTACTCTTTTATGTTTGTTGTTTCATTTGAATGTAAACTACAGTCAATATTTGCGCCTGTACACCACTGCCTTTGAAAGTGTATGTTTCCGTAGAAATGAAAGTGTAATTTTGCGTACATGAAAGGAAATGAAAAGCAAACATGCTCTGTTCTACTACTAAAGGAGCAAAGGACTAAGTACAAAGTATTTACATAGATTCTGTTGACTGTAAAGCATCAAGTGATAAAGATACGGCGAGTTGAATTTTTTCAAAAAACAAAGCCTTTTGATGTGTCAAAACTGTAAGAACTATGGTCTCCTCCTTACTCTTTGTATTGTATAACATGAACATGAACATACGAGATCCTCCATTTTTAAATATGCTCACACATATTTTTTTATGTTTGTTCATAAAACTTGCCTGTTTTTTACAAAACGGTATTAAAATAAACAAAGTACACACGTATTAGGTATGTATATGTATGTAGTATATGTACGTTTTAGATTTTACGATGAAATATTCTCCAGTATACAAAATATTATTATAAATGTCAAGCAGACACACCAGTTTACACTGTATAATAATATGTATTTTGTATTTTGTATAGTGGATTCAAATTTACGCCCATCAGGTCATGAAATTTTTATGTTCCTAGTACTCTTCTCGTGTCTGTCTTATTTCCGCCCTTCCGTTTTTATTCCTGCAGAGCCTTTGCACTCAAAGACTATAATATGTATCAAGTATAGCTTCTTGTTTTTATTTCATTTCATCAGTTCTCCAGCACGGAAGAGAAAAGAGAAACAAGTTCCAGAATTTAACAGCACATCTAGTAGGGTATCAAAATATGTGCAATTTTTTTATATTTTATGTATGTATACATTATACGTGAATAATAATGCACAGTATCCCTACTAATTGTATTGTATAGGTATATCCAATACCTTTTTTACTCTATGTGCATGATATTACGTAATATATTAATTATTAGTATATGTACAAGTTTCATTCGAAAACCAGACATTTGTTTGAAGTTAGAGACAAAAGACACGACTGTTATTGTGACCTAAATACACTATGTCTATGTTTTATGTTTATCTAATTCTGCTAGTTAACATTTCCAGCAAATAATAAGTTGAAGCAAAATTAGCAAGATTAGTTGAAGTTACTCGGATCTAAATTGTGTGTATATATAGCTTATGTATTTATTCTACTATTACGTAACAGGTAACAATTCGAGAAGCCACAACGTTTCCTTTGAACTTACTTGGCAAATATCAGGCTTAAAATTTGATAAACGTCTTTATTATGTATTTAAAAGGTTTCTCTCTCCTGTTCTCTTCGTCATTTATTATTCATCTTTGCTTGATTATAAATATTTCTAATTAATATATTATGCAGGTATAATATGCTTGTATGAGATGAAGATAACAGAAGAACAAAGCGCAAAATGTGATGTAGCTCTACATTTAATACATAAGGATCAATAAGCGGTCGTCAGGATGTAGGATTTCATGTTTTTCTCTATGATGAACCTGTCCAATACGAATCAGACCTAAGACAAAGTTCCTCTTTTTAATTAAAAAGATAAAATTAAAAGCATTACTACATACATATAGCAATGTCATTAGTTTCTTTTCCTTCATCCTGTAAAGAGTTTAACATGCATTAAGTAAGTATTATGGTATGCGTGTATGTTATATTATTAGACTTACTGTCATCTCGTAATATGTACACAACGTATTATTATACAATCTACAATCTACACATTCTCTGCCTCTAACAGCAAACTATTTAAAAGTTTTTTATATTATGTATAAGGAGCAGAGTGCTCAAATCTTTTAAGTTCATTATCAGTCGAGTCACGAATTGGGAAATTCATTCTGTTAATTCGTGTTAATTACTTCCATGCCTGTATTCTGTGTGGGGTGTATGTCATACATAAATGATAGAAAGAATTCCTGGTATTATAAAAACTTGCAAACAAAGATCCATCAATATCAACGATAATGCATCTACATATTAAGTACTTATGTATCTACTACCTACGTACAGATTCCATCTCCTATTTTTATCTTTAGATGGAAACAAGAAGAGATTCAACTCTCATAAGTATCAGGATTAAGACTTTGAGGAGTAAAAGTCATCATCTTCTTTTTCCTCTTCCTTTGAATTTCTCCGAGAAAAAGTGATGATGATAAAATCAACCGTTAGATTGCAAGGTTTTTTTAAAAAAATATCGTCAAATGAGCTTTTTACTTGTGAGAACTTTAGAAAAATGCACGGCGGAAATGCATGTGGCATGGTGGAAAATCATTATGTACATTTATCTGGTATGTGTATATTATGCGATATGCGATTAAAATGGATCAAGAAACCAGATGACAAGTCTGTAAGTATGCATAGATCTGATAGATACTAGATACATATATGCATGCAGCTAGTCTCTTTGTCTCAATTCTTGCCCCTGATTTTCTCCTGCTGTATTCTCGTCCTTTATATTTTGGATGGGTTCGCTATTCGCTCCCTTTCTTTATGTATATTGAACAAAGAGTCTGTATTGACGTATGTACCTACTACCTACATGCATACAGACAGACCGTTTGCGTTCGCCGTTTGACACTCAATTCACGCCAATAACTCGGCGAGAAATGAAATGAAAAGCAATCTCTGAATTCGAGGAGGGAAGACGTCTCATTAAAAATTAATCTGGTTCTATGGGAGGAAATATAGCTGTCTCATCAGAATTCTTCTCTCGAGCCTCCCCTTTTCACATTATTGTCTCATCCATGTATGTATGTAGGTATTAGGTATGTATATATTACTTATTGTACAATGTACATTCGTACTAATACATATTTATGCTGGTTCTGGTTCGTATCATCTATTCGAAATTTTTGATCTTCAATCTGTACAATGAACACAGGAGGCTGCAGGCACCCACACAATTCCACCACGAATAGAATAGATGAAACGTGTATTTGCCAGCTGGTTATGCTATATTTGATGTAATGGACCATCTCGAATCTCGATGAAAGAGAGAGAAACTATACGTATAGTAATATATGTAGTAATAATAATAATAGTACAAAATACAATGCGGTGCAATGCAATGCAATACAATAAAATATACAATAATATAAAATACGGACAGATTGAGGAGAAAAGGCGGAGACAGGTTGGCTGGAATGTGAAAACTCGTCGAAAACTCGAAAGACAAGGACAGAACAGACACAGACGAGGAAGCGGAATCAAACTAACTACGTAAAAAGAACAAGGAAGTACATATAACATATAACATGTATCTTTGCAATGGAAAGCAATAGAGAGAAAGTTCATGTATATTTTATATCGCGATAGTTTAAATGAACAGTTCCAAAAGGCCCCCGAATTTCTCTCTTTCTCTTTAGTCTCGTCTCTTTTCCTCTCGTGCTGTCTTTTCCCTATTGAATCGCGCTGAATTCTGGATTCTAGACAGGAGTCGAGTCGAGTCTTCGTCGAGTCGTCATGCTTGTCGTTGTCGTTGTCTTTTGACTCTTGATTTGAATTCAAACTTGGATTTTCATGTTTCTCAC
Organism: Sminthurinus bimaculatus; assembly: GCA_034698285.1. NCBI lineage: Eukaryota > Metazoa > Arthropoda > Collembola > Symphypleona > Katiannidae > Sminthurinus > Sminthurinus bimaculatus. The sequence continues at coordinate 9,436 of JAQIVE010004323.1, read as the reverse complement.
GGACATTTCATTTTATTGTATTGCATAATATCTGCATTATGTATGGTATGTATGTATAGTATTTTATTTTATATTTTGGAATGTCTCTGTCTCTCCACTTGTCCCATCTTTTTTGTCTTTTTATGTATGTGTAGATAGTAGATAGTAGATACATGGTGCAATATATTATGGAGGAAATCATAAATCATCTGCCGAGTCTTCTGCTAATACTATCTAATAATACAAAGCTCAGCGTTCATGTTCCAGTGACAGTCACATGAATGGAACAAAGTGTGAAATCAAGGAAGAGAGCATTATAAATACATATTATATGTATTATGTTCAACCAGCAGTTGGCAGTTTTGCTAGTCTGACTCTGATTATTTAGATATGATGATTTGGCTCTGAGTTAATTTCAACGACTGTTGTTGCCAGAATAACGATTTGTACGTATTAGATAGACATATGACTATAGTATAAAAGTTATAGAAGAGAAAGTATAGTAGTATTATGTAATACTATGTATAGGATGGATAATGATGATCCGTGTTCCTTTTAGGAAGAGAATAGAGAGGCAAAATTTATAGAATAGAGTGTATAGTGTATTATAGTATAGGTGTTGATACGAGTATGTAGTGTAACTGACTGACTGACTGATTGTGCCTGTGGAACCATCAGTAGTGTTTATTTGTGGATGATGGTGTGATGTGGATAATAATAATAATAAGAATGATGATGATAATGATGATGGGGTTTTCGCTCGTGAAGCCCCTCTTTTCCTTTTCCTCTATGTATATGTATCTCCAGTGATTGATGGATGTTTGGTTTGATTTGAACTCCGCAGGACCTGAAGCCGAACAATTTGCTAATAGACTCGAAAGGTGTGCTCAAGATTGGGGATTTCGGTCTGGCGCGCTATTATGGATCTCCAAGTCGGATTTACTCGCATCAGGTTGTCACACGTTGGTATCGGTGAGTGAAGAAACTAACAAACGAACAAATACATATAGCACGTAGTCAGTAGTCCGTCGACTATGTACTCTACTCTACTCTAGACCAGACAAATTTTTATTCTATTAGTTTAAGTGACTATTTCTGTCCGCCTTCCCACTGTTTTTTCTTCCTTTCTTTGTATATTATGCTTCATGTTCTGTATGCTGTATAGGTATGTAGTATGTACATTGTACATATTATACTGTTTTCCAGGACGAATGCCATAATATTGTAGAACCTAGATGTAGATGTAATTTGGGGTTAGACTTGGCCACTAGTTTAGTTTAGCTATTTATTTTCTACGTGTGATATATATATCTGTGTAAGTTGCTGTATGCTGTATGCGTACATGTAAAGTGTATTAGTTATAGCTCCGATGTATAGAAGCGTGAGTGTGGATAAATGTAATATTATGACTCGGACTTTCTCTTTCCCTCCTTCTAGTCAATGCCCAATGCAATGACTGTGTGTGAGAGATGTTGAATGTGCTGCGAGTATAGTATAAAATAAGGGTAGTATGTAGTATGTGTTGGCTGGAGCGAGACAGAGGACGCGATCCGAGGCAAAGGGTAGTTTATTTATTTCAGCTCGAGTAACTCTGATTGATAGATACGCGATGTGTTACTTAACTTTAGTACAGGCGGGCCCCGTAATATTGAGTTGAGCGGTCAGTGGTTTCTTTCTTTGGGAGTTGCGAGGTTCTCTCCCCTCTTTTCCTTTTATGTGTATATATACATATGTACAATGTACATGTATAGTAAAGAAAATATACAAGGAATACATAGAAAGAGTAACGGCTGCATTTCCTGAACGATTATGTGTATATGTAGTACAGTATAGTATAGTGCAGTAGGTTGGGCAGGCATCTATTATATGTCTGTATGTATGTGTGTGTGTGTGTGTGGATGATGATGATATGGAGACTGTGGGCTTCCTTCCGTGTTTTTTTTCTCACTCCTCCGTGCTCGGAATTCCCACTTGCCAAATGATGAGAAAACATTGAAGGATAATGGAAATATTGGAGCACATTCTTTCTCCGTGTTAACCTTCGAGTCCTCCGCCATCCATCCATCCATTCTCCCATCCCCAACATACATCAGAAGATGGACGGACGGACGGACGAACGAACAAACGGAAGGCCAAAGCCAATACCAATGCCAACGCCAAAGACTTTTTCCACTCCTTCTTTTCCCTTTGGCTTTGACTTTCGCTTTTCCCTCTGTATTTCTTGATTCTTGTTCCTTTTACGTTTATATATATACTTTCCCCTTTGCTCTCCCCTTTCTCTCTCGGCTTGTCGCCTCTCTTCTTTCCCTTTTTTTCGTTTTTTTTGTCCTTTTTTTACTGTTGGGATAAATATACCTTGTATGTGTAACTATATTATTATAACTATAGGATACTTAGTATTATGCTGACTCCGATTCCATGAAGACGAGTATATATATACATATTATACATGTACGGGCAAGGAGCAAGAAGCATTTACTTTCCAATTCTGAATTGCAATGAAGGGAATTGAGACCGTCCAAGAAAGATTAACTTGGATTGATTTCTCTCCTTTTCTTCTTTTGCTTAAGCTTTCAGCTTCAGCTTCTTCTTTACTACTGACTACTGACTACACATACTCGTCGCTCCGTTCTCCAGTATGCAGTTTCTTTTTTTCTATACTTTTCTCTCTATTTTTCTTGTGTGTGTATGTGTGTTTGTGATGTGAGCTCCTACTTTACTTTACTTTACTTTACTTTATACTTTACTTGGTCTCCTCTCCCTCGCTCCTTGCTTTTTTAATCTATTATTGGAAATCTATAGTGTATGTACACTTTTTTATGTGAATGTATATTTATGTGTATGTATATTTTATATATAATGTGTGTCTGTTCTCGTACTTGGGTATGAAGATGGAAAAATCGAAAAATCGAGAGATCGACTGACTGAGAGAGAGAGAGAGAGAGAGATAAAAATGATAATAAAAAATCTACGTACATACAAGCTGTTGAATTTCGCTCTTCGTTTTCGTTTCTTCATCTTCTTCGTCTTCTTTTTGGTTGTCGTCTGTTCCTCCTTTTCCTTCCTTCCTCATCCCCTCCATCTTTTTAGTTTTGGTTTTGGTTTGTTATTGCTATTGCTTCTCCTCTCGATTCTCAATTTCGGGGTAATAATGTGGCCTAGAATAGAAAGAGTTATGAATATAAAATAATATATGAGCGAGAAAAAGAGGAAGATTTGAATTTGGGATCGGGAATGATTCGCTTCTACATACTTCTTCTTCTATAAATTTATTTCGCCTGTACACATGTGTGTACATATGAATAGTGTAGTGAGTAGGGAATTGGAAGCCTTTGAATATTCCATTTTTTGATATAGTGCTCCAAGTGTGGTGTGTTTGTAGATCGTAAAAGTAGTGGGGAAGTAATAAAATATAAAATATATATTATATAATAATAATTTTTTCGTTTTTCCATCCTTTCTCTTTGTCTCTGTGTCTATGTGTGTGTGTATTTTTTTCCATGCTCATTTAATCTTTTTTTTTTGCTTTTTTCAGAGCACCCGAACTGTTATTTGGAGCCAGGAATTATGGAGAAGGGATAGATATATGGGCCGTTGGTTGCATTTTGGCAGAATTATTACTCCGGGCTCCTCTCTTCCCGGGTGATTCGGATTTGGGACAACTATCAAAGATTTTTGAAGGTGCGCGTAAAATAGAGAAGGAATAAAAAAAGTAGATATTATTATAGATAATCTATAATATTTTTCTGCTCAGATTTTATTATTTTATTATGATAATTTATGCAGATAGATAGATTATATGTACGAAAGCGTGGGCTGATGTATAATGAGTAATGGCTAATATCTAATATCTATGCATAATATGCAAATGCTCCAGGTTCATACTTCATACGTAAGTTGGGAAGTTGATGTTTGATTTGTGTTATTTGTCTTTGTCGTTTAATTCAAGTGCTCGGGACGCCAGACGACACTAATTGGCCGGACCACAAAACCCTACCTGATTATTGTGATTTTAAGCCCTGTCCCAAGATCCCGATGCACGATATCTTCACAGCTGCAAGTGATGATTTAATCTCAGTCTTGGAAAGGATGCTGGCGCTCAACCCGAATGATCGATGTAGTACAACCGCTGCTCTCGATCTTCCTTACTTCAGGTTGGTCCTTGGTCCTATATCTACTGTATATTATCTACTATATTTAACTGTCTGTCTCTCTCTCTGTATGTAGATGTTAAATATATATTCCATGCTTCATGTTCATCTGCTCTTCTTTATCTTCCTACTTCGTATTCCTATTCCTATTCGTATTCCTACCCGTCTCTTCATCATCCCTGGCTCATCCTCTTACCAGAAGAGGAAGAAGAGCAAAGCAAAGAGAAGCGCGTTCCTTGTCTTTTCTTCCTCTTTTTATATAGATACGTTTTAATTAATCATTCATGTCATTCCACTCTCCACTTGAGCTCAATTTCTCCTCGTCCACGGGTTGTAACTCGAGATGTTGCCCATCATTTTTATTTTTTATTGCTTGGATTCCCTTCTGTTCTTCCTTTCTTTTAACTGGACATTCGTTTTATTTCATCTGTTATATTATTCCCCATCCCTTTATTATATTATGTGGACTGACATGCTCCCGGTTTTTTTATATTTCAAATTAAAGCTGTCATCTAGAAATGCTTTCTTTTGAACTGAGACACATTAACTATATTATTGCTTTTTTTGTTGGGGTCAAGCGGGAATTGTTGATGGTTGGCTGATAATTTAATTGTGATGTAAAAGTTGACAGTTTTATTTTGATTGTGATGGATATTAAATTATTCTGGATAATGAAGCTCCTTGCTCCTTAGTGTAGGTCTGTATTTCTGTATATTGAATTACGTCAGAGTAATAGTAATAAAATTTTTAATTCTACGAGTTACCTCTGGGGGAAGTGTACAAAATTTTACTAGTAATTTACAATTTACAAGAAATGTTTGTACATTTGTTTAGTAGTAGTAAAGTCTTTTGACATAAAATGATTGTAAAAAGAAAGTAAATTAATTTATACAATGCCGTCATAGTCACATGCCGCACAAACAGGGAAGCTCAAAGTTGGATTCATCACAATCACAAAATTTTGTTATGTATTATGTATTATATAGGCACGTTCTTGGAATTTTGTACATATTATGTGTATGTAATATCAGAGATGAAATAAGTATACAGAGGAAAGGGAAGAAGAAGAAGAAATGAGCTACATTTCTTGACTCTTGACAAGGACTGAAATTGAGAAAATGGACGGACAGACGGATGTACAACGTGTGCAGTGTGCATGTACAAACTACAGACAGGCTGGGAAATTATTAATTGCTTAGTTTGTGAGAGTAGCAGGAAGGTCTATCTCTATGATGTGTATATAGTATGTATGTAGAGGGTAAATAGCAACTGGAGAAAAGTAAAGGCGGAAGTCGGCTCCCTGCTCCAGATCCCAGATCCCAGAACCAGATGTTAAAATGAGTCTGGGAATTTGAAAATAGGGAACAAACAATTTGTTTGACGAGGAATCAGGAAAATTATCTTTTTTCATCCGTCTTTCTCTCTCTTTTTTGACTGACTCTGCTTTCTCCTCGTTCGTTTTCCTGCGTTTTATTCTCCTCTCTCGCTGTTCCTTTTCAACTCCATGACGCGGAATCCTCCTTCATCCGTCTCTAAAATCTAGACGCCATTTCCGGTGAACGAGAGAAAAGGGGAGAGAAAAAGAACGAAAGAAAGAAAGAACGGGGGAAATAAATAAAGAGAATTCTGATGAAGATGGAGTGCGTCCAAAACTCATAATTTTTCCAGCCAAGTGTGTGACTTGAAATTTTGGAGCAAAAGCACAACTAGTTTCAAAGAAACTTACATCTATGTATTATATTGTATATGTGTATGCTCATAATATTGTATGTGTCGGTCTTTTGCCCCTGCCTTTTGCGTTTTCTTTACTTTACTTTCCCCTTTTCGTGTAGAGTGTGAAATTGTTTTCCAAAGAGTTGAGACATTTCCTACTCCTCCTTCTTCTCCAGATTTTTGCTGTATTGTATATATGTACAGTGTAGTTGTTGTTGTCGTTCCAGTTTTCTAGTTCTTGTCCCCATGTACAATGTATGTGAACTGTAAACTATAAAATATAAATGGATCTTGTTATATATTACATTAAAATGCCTCCTCGCGCTTTCTCTCTCTTCTTTTGTGCGCGTTCTATGTACTTGTTCAAATTCGCATGCACACATACATACTACATACATACATACATACATGTGTATGCGAATTTATTCTCAAACAGGAATTTGGGTCTTTCGAACGAAATTCTGTGTATGTATAGTATGTATAGAGGGAAAGAAGTGAGTAAGTGTACATATTGATTAGCAAAGCTGGAGCATGACATGTTCCTAGGAAATTTGTGTAAAGAGTTTTTAAGAGAGAAAGAGAAAGAGAAAGAGAGAGAGAGAGAGAGAAAGAGAGAGAGAGGAAAAAAATTGTTTTATTGGCTGACTTTTGCTCTTTCTCGTCCTAAAGAGTTCACGAGCACTTTCTCCCTTTTCCTATGTATGTGCTATGTGCTGGCATAGTACATATAAATTGTATAGTTTAGTCTGGTATATAGCACAATATAAAAAGACTTGGTCGTTCTCTCGTCGTTGTTGGCGTTCTCGTTTTCGTTTTCGCGTCCTTTTTATTTGTCGTCTGTCAGAGAGCGCACATCTGGAAGAGAGATGAAGGCAGAGGAATTGGAGGACGCGGGGAGGGAAGGCAAGGCAAGTGGAATGGTAGATAGAAAATTCTAAATCTTTCCTCAATTCCTATATATAAGTTCTCGCTCTCTATTTCTCGCTCTCTCACTTTTTCACCTTGATATTTGGGTGAAAATGGTGGAACGGAGGGATGGATGGAGAGACAGAGAAAGTGGGAGAAAACGGGACATTTATGTATTTATAGATGAAAAAGGAAGGCAGAAAGTGCATTTAAAGGAGAAATGGATAGATAGATAGATAGATAGATGGATAGATGTATGCATGCATCTCTATAATATTATGTGTTACGTTATGTTTGTACAGGAGAAATGTTTGTTTATTTGTTTGTCTTTGTCGAGAGCTAGAAAGTAGAATTTATACTTGTGAAAGATGGAGATTGGGAGCGAGAAGAAGAAGCACAAGAAGAAGAAGAAGAAGAAGAAAGAGAAAACGAGGAAGAAGCAGAAAAGGGAAAAGAAGAGGAGGAGGAGGATGAAAAGGAAGACGAAGGAAAGAAAAATGAGTTTGACTGTTGACGGGAAATGCAATAATAATGGAATGCCGAATACAGATAGACTTGACACAATTTGACAAGTTTTGTTTGTTTGTTAGTTTTCTAGTTCCCTTTCTCTCCCTTCTCCATCTCTCTATATATTTTTCTGACTTGACTTGACTTTCCTTGGCTTGACTTGACTTGACTCGACTCGACTCGATTCGACTCTCTCTCTTGTCTATTCTCCTGTCTCTATTTTTCCTTTGCTTTTTTCTTCGTCTTCTTCTGCTTCGTCTTCGTCTTCTTGTATGTTTCCAAATGGTTGGATATTATTTGAATGGAACAGAAGATGGAGAAGGCCGTGTGGGGTGGGGCGAATGCGGTGTAGAATACAAAGTAGAATGGAAATGAAAAGGAGGGGCAAGGGATGATGATGATGATGATGATGATATTGGAATTGTATGTTATATGTTGAACAGTCAACAATTCTGTATTGTATTATATCATATATACGGCTTTGTCTACCATTGTATTTTTGTTCTCTTGATATTCTATTGTTATTGTGCATTGTATTTTGTATTGTATTATTTTATTTTTTGTGTTCTCAATAATATCTCTTTTTTTCTCTATGTTTTTTTTCTTGGCTCCCGCTCTATACATTGGATGGATGGATGGATGGATATTGTGAAAATTAGCAATAAGCCGGGACCCACTCCTGGGCATTTACTGCCGTTGCCATCAACTGTGATTCGAGAGGCGGAGGAGAAGCCCAGTTTGAAGAGGAAGTTGCTGGATGCGAGTGATACGACGGGCTTAGCCAAAAAATTGGTTTTTTGAACATACACCATACACACAATGCCTCAAGACTCAAGAGCTGGATGGATGAATTCTGGATGCTGGATGTTCAATGTGTATGTATGTTGTATGTTGTATGATGTACTTATTTTTGTGTGTATGTTAGTGGAGCAGCTCAAAAAGTCTGTTGCCACTGTTTTGTTCTACACTTACACTAAATCTAGACTAAAAACTAAAAGTTATATAATATGTACTATAATATTATTATATAGTAGAAGATACAATTCTTATTCTTCTTTGCAATTTTTTTGTATTATTTTTTTATAGAGGAATAATATAATAGTAACAATAATAATATAAAGAAGAATAAGAGAATCAACTGCAACTTGAGCCCTTTTCTAAGTATCCTGTGAAATATGAAATAATATAGAAAAAGTATTGCATTTCAGATATCTGTATCAAAAATATGGATGTAACAATATAATAATAATATGGTATCTGGATGTTAGTTTTGATTTTATATCATGAACATGATCATGATCGTATTACCTATTACCCCACATTCAACCAATGTAACATTATATTTTATATAAAGTTGATATAAAAAGGGTAAAAATAAGTAAAGAGTTTAAAGCTGGATTGTATTGTATTTTGTATTGAACTGACTACTGACTGTCAACCGTCGACCACAAGCCACAACATTTCCCGTTTTTCAAACATTATATTTATATAGATAAACTGTTTTTGTACTACTGGCGAGTTGTGGTCGACGGATTAAGATAAAGATGAGGAAAAGTGTAGGAGAGAGAAAAATCCGCGAAAAATCTCCATTTAAAAAAATGAGTTGGAGTTATAATAGTGGAAGCAGTCACATTTTTATTTTATATTTTATGTAGTATACAGTATACATATAGATCAGAATTTGTGTATTTATATACGATGTACTATATTATTATGATGGTATGATTTTTTTTCTTATGACTGTCCAAACAATAAGATAAGTGAGCAGTTGATAGTTGTGTGGGTAGTGTGTGTATGTATACGTATGTATGCGTCTGAGTGGTTTTTCGTAATAAAACATGTATAAAGTTAAGGAGTGTATAAATGGTGATTGAACCGTTTTACTGTACTGAATACTGCAATTATATCTATTATATCTATGTACTATGTATCTATGTGTATATATGTGTATATCTACGCATATACGGCCAAACCTCGTTCACTTAGTCGGAAACTAAATATAAATCCGAATCCGACCCTCAGGAGGTCCATTTTCTTATATTATATAAGTAAAAAGTAAAGACAAAACGAAAAGAAAGAAAAAATAAACAAAACTTGCTCTTTTTATATGTGTCAGTCCATGATAAAACAAAGGTTATGGATTGCACTATTTTTGGCGCGCTCCATGTACTTTGTACGGT
>JAQIVE010004322.1:0-14772 GCA_034698285.1 Sminthurinus bimaculatus | reverse complement strand
CTAGTTATTTGAGTACTCACGTGGAGTAGATCTCGCTACGCATACCGAAAGCTTTTTTTAATTTTAAGAGGATGCAGCACAAAATACTTCAAAACGCCCACATTTCGCTCCATATCAGCGTCTCCAAAATGTTTATTTTCTAAATATCTTATGATAGCCCTGTAGAAACATGTATAATATGCATTTCGTTCCTAATTTTAGTTTAAGACTTAGAAATTATTGAATTTTTTCTTCCTTGCTGACACGGCTAAGACAAATTGACTTCTAATTACAACAAGAGCGTTTTAATTTTGTATGCCACGTCAAATATCATCTTTTTGTTTGCATAAATAGATATAAATGATGTATTAAATGCATTAAACTATGCAGATACATGTGTACCCTGATAAATACCAAAAGGTCGGTGTTTTCCTCGAATTATTAAAGCTGGTTTTGTCCTCAAAAAGCCACCAAAATGTCAAATGCACATCTAATGAAAAAAGTAATAATTGACATTAAATAGGATTTTTGTAGCAGTATTATGGCTCTCTGTACAAAATGTTCCGTTTTTCATGTATTGTATATACATGCACATTTGAAGGTTGAGTCCAATTGAAAGGTTGAAGGTAAACGACATGACCTTTATCAATGTGATAGAGTTTGTGGTATGGTTTGACAAGAAGTAATTAATCCGGGGAGGTATTATCAATTAATCCTATTTTCACCACTACTCTCTGCCACCTAACCAACCAATTTAACCAAATACGCCATTAATCAACTAATTAAGCTTTAACCTTTCTACCGGTACATTTTTTCCTTCGCCCACGACAAATTTCAAGTGCTATGTTTCGCCCTTCACATCAAAAACACAAGTTGGTACACAGAATGTGATATAAATTATAAATATCATTTCAACAATAAAATATCAATCATAAATAGTGAACATAACTCATTGCTTGTTATGAATAAAATATTAAATGTATGTGCAACTGTTGACAAAATATCCCCAAATTCGATTAGCAATCAATATGAGAAACCTGACAATAATATAGCAATATTTTCCATTTTCTTAAGCTTCATTAAATCTGTGGCAAAACAGCAGCGTAGGCAGCTGGTAATGTCCGAATTACACGAGGATCAGCATAGAGAGAGAGAGAGAGAGAGAGAGAAGACTTTATTGCCACCGCCATTTAACAAAATGATAGCGAGTATGACTCAGTAGAACGATACAGATGGGCTAATTACAATTTATGTACCAATGGAAATGTTCCAAAATATAGAATCCTGAACCCATACGTATACTCTCTGTTTTTCATTAAATGGCACTCCAAATTTTACTTTCACCAACTACTAGCATGGAGAAAGTAAAATTTGGAGTATCATTTGATGAAAAATAGAGAGTATGTAGTCAGAGTCGAGAAATAGCAAAAGTTGAACAGCATTAAAATGCTGCAACTAAACCGGCCAACTGGAGTAGTTACTTCTAAGCTTGGCAGATGAAGCGATGAAGATGATATTATGATGATGCTTTCGCAGTAAATTAATCAAGAGAAACAAAAGTAGTGGTAAAACTCCCGGCGTGGACGAGAATGACATGCAATGGAATGGGATGAAATGGAGAACGTGCGAGAGAAAAGAGAAACAACAGGTTAATTAATTAACTTGCTGCCGAGAAGCATGTATGTATGTATGTATCAACCATCAGCTAACCAGCTCCAGTTGACTCAACTCTACCTTTTCAATTGCAACAGTGGATAGAGATTGGAGAGGAATGAAATGACGAAGATTCCAGAAGTCAACCTCCTCCGACTTGCCACTCGTCGACGGCGACGAGGCAAAATGAGGAAACTTTTCTCAGTTCTGCATAACTTGTCATCATGTTCTTTTTATGCGCTTTAGGATGATGATGCTGTTGATGGCAACTGGTGACGATGATTACGCTTATCCTGACATAATGTCCTCTGTTTCCACCACATGCACAAGGTAAAATTCTGCGCCTTTCACTTCAGTACTCTTATGTCTGTCACCACATACATACACACATGTCTACATATATGTACTGTCCGCTCATTAATAAATTGCCACTTTTCTGTCTGCTATTTTCAATATGTATTAACATGGAGAAAGTGGGTAGAGAAAGTGCACTTTATGCATGGTCAGACAGTATAATATTTTGTCTATATGTTTTTCCACACATACAAACTTTTCCTCAAGGTCTCTATGGCAATCACCTCAAATAACCCAACGTCATAATATTACACGATCAAATCACTTCATATCAAATGACATCACGTTACGTAAAATACATGAAGCAAACGCTTTAAGTCTCTGTCTCATTCATCAACCTCCTCAATGACTCACTGACTCCTTTCATCTGCCGTGCAACACACGCACCAATCAATTGATTGGAATTAAATTAATTCATGTTTATTTTTAGTATACATACATGGTTATGACTGTTGCTTTTTAGCGCTGCACAACATCATGTGAATTTAGAATCATTATGCAACGGAGATTTCGTGGAACGATAAATTTTGGCTTGAGCTAGATTTTGTAAAAAGATCGTCTTGCAAATTTCGGTACCATCGAATTTATAACATCCTTCGATACATAATCAATAACCAATTGCTGAAATGTACAACTAAAAGTCCTGAAAACCATATCCGTATGCCGCTACTGCTGTTCTCTCCAATCTATATACATTATACATACAACAAAGTCGAAAAAAAGACGATGAGGAAAATCAAAAAAGTTGTGCAAGAAAGAGAAAAGATTGCAACACGTTTTTGAGTACAGATAAAACCGTCTTGTCTTTCCCCATACGTCGAGACAGAGCCAACAAGCTGTCCCGTTTTGCAAGTAAATCATTCAAAAATGTTGCTCACGGGCAAAATTTCAAGTTGAAGTTGAGTTTGAAGTTGAAGCTGGCCCACTCTTAGAAACTCCACACTGTTGACTGTGGTTTTGGCCTCGGCCAGATGGCACAAGCCCGTGAGTGGAGAGAGCCAGGCTAAGGTATAAATGTTACATATAGAAATAGAAACGGACGAATGAGGAAGAAAGATGAAATATGGGAGGTGTTGACACGTGCCTCCTCATAAATCTGTTAAACCTCGTGCGTAAATTAAAGAGCGTGTGAATACATACACACAATATGTTATGTATCCATGTATATGTATGTATATGATGTGCTCTCTTCTTCTTCTTCTTCTAGACGTCAGACACAGACTTGATCGTGTAAAACGAGAGTAGTAGCTATGTAAGTACGTATTTTCGTGTATTGTAATGCATATAACTTCTCCATTTCAACTGCAATTCCAACTGTTGCACACACTGCCAGCTCGACTTGAACTTTTCCTTGTCTTTGTGTCTTTCTTTTCCACGAAACTTGTTGTGGCGGTCGGCCTCTGATTTAGATTCTGTTCAATCTTTCCAAGTCAAAGTTGCTTTCCAAACATTCATTTAAACTTGTCTTATCAGCATGCAGCCGGCTGACAATGACTGTTTCGTGAAGGAAGGAAAAACATGCAGAGAGACACAACATTTTATTTTATTATTTTGGCTTCGTATTCATTTAGCTCGTGTCAAGAAAATAATTTCGAGTAAACTGTATATTTTATATACTGTAAACTGTAATACTTTTTCAAACCTAATAATTCTGGGCATTTGTAACAACGCGCATTAAAAACCGTGTTAAAAGAAACAATGCTATAATCTTTGTACAGGGTTTGTAACAATCATGTTTAAAATCAAGCACATGATCTATTTTTCTAGGCTAAGAAAAAACACGCCGCTTGTTTTAAACCTAAAAAACTATTGAAGTGCGTGTCACTGATAAAAATTAAAAATCCTGTAAAAATTGTGTTGGTATAAGCGTAGATGTTAAGTGAAAAGTCATTAAAATATGAAAAAACAACAAAAAGCAAGATTTTTTAAATGTCGGTCTGGCGTTGGTCTGTCTCATGGAAAAGCACAACATATTAAGTAAGCAAAACACAATAATTGTAAGTGTATGAGCTGTTTTCACATTTTGAAATCAATAAATCATTTTTACATGGTTTTCTCCCGGATCTCGCCCCCTGCGTCGACCTTCTCGTCTTTGAACTGTCTTTACGACGCTGTGTCACTTTTCGCAGGATTTACGACCCCATTTATGCTCCTGTGTTTGTCTACGAAAATACATTCTTACTTCTTACATTTACGATCCTCTTTCCTCTACACAGTACACAACTTTGAAATGTGCGTGTACTGTGTATGTGTACATGATGTCATACCAATTATGTACATAGCTGTAGTATGTATGTTGGAAAAACTTTTGTAAAAGTCAGAAGCTAAATGACTTCCGCTTCTTAAAGATGTAGATGTAGACATTCATAAATGTAAATTATTATTGTTTATTTACATTTTAAATACATGGAATTTGGATTAAGCTGCTAAAAATTTAGGTTTCTTTGTTTATCTTTTGAAAATAGTGAGCTTTCCTCTGTTTTTCAACTACTCATTTTCACCTTGTCCCTGATTTTTAAGTGTAAACACGAGAAAAGTCATTTTCTATCACCATATTTTTCTATATTTACCTTACCATTGTAAATTGTAGGATGTTGCGTATTTTGTTATTTTATGATTTGGCAATTTTTTGTTGGCTGCCGTACATTTTAAAAAACAAGAAAGTTATAAGAACCTTTCATATTTTTGGTCTTGTAATCTTAAGTAATAGTGTCTAAAGTATTCCTAAAATTTAAAAACGAAACTTGGGGCATCGTAGTGACGTCACATGCACAACATGGGATGCAATGCCGTAATTTTGATTTTCAAATAACGCTGAAGCAGATGTTGTTACCGTTGCGAATTGAAGTTTAAAGCGCAAATTGAATCTTGTGGCTTTCTCTTATGTACAATACATATAGTTATATTTTACATTTACATGCATGCATTAAATGTAAATGTTTGGCTGTTTGTCTTTACTTGTAAAGTTGTTATTAATTCTGGGAAATAAGTATGTAATAATATTAGTAAAAGCGTAAAAGTACCAGCACATGAGTCACTGCCATTATTGACAAATGGAGGCTGAAGATGAAATGCGGTATTTTCCATATTTTCTTGCGGTTTGGGAAACTACGTCAGTTTTCTGCCATTTCAACCTTGAAGAATTTAAAGTGAGAGGTTGAGTTGTGAGATGTATATTAATAGAGAAAATTTGCTTTACGGGTAGATCATATCATGTCATACTGTGGTTTGAATGTTCCTTGAACTTGTAACTCAATTTAAAGTTCATACTATAAAGTGAAAAAGAACAAATAGTAGCGTTGAGTATTGAGTCGCGGACTGCTTGATTTTTTATTCATCGTGGTTGAAATGTGAAAAAACTATAAAATAATCCGCAGCACATGTCGCGGGATAAAAATCGTAAAGTTCAACATCCCCATTTATTTGAATATCGAACTAACCTAATCACATCATTTACCGAGAAATGGTTGACATGAACTCAGGAGTCAGGAGTAATACCCACAAATCGCTGCAAATTTTCAGGTAACTCAAATTCAAACTCAAATTGAACGCAATCATCGAAGACAAAGGGGTTGGTTAGGCTAATACATATGTACACAACCATGTACCATGTACAATGTACAATCAAAGTCAACCAGAAAAAGGTGAATTTTTAAATTTCACCGCAATTTTTCTCGCCTTTTCATGGTTGATCAAATAATTCACACATCACCGTTTGACTCAAAAAACTATAAATCACGTTCATGCCTCCAGTTTTATCTTACCTCGGTAGGAAATTGGTGTACATTGCAATTTGGCCCGATTTTCCGCTCCACCTTTGCTGCTTTACATTTTAGACTTTGATTTTGATTTCATTACATGTCAGTGCAATTTTATTCATGATCAGTCAGATGATTTGTTCATGGATTACATATTGCGTACATACTTCGTGGGAATCATGGAAGCATATGCGCCGTACAAAACGAACACATAATGTAAAAAATATAATAACCATAATATTCATAAAACTGTCAATCATTGTTCTTTCTTTTATATGGAAAAGCTCCAAAGGCCACAAATCATCCTGAATTTTTTCTGCGCTGCAATATTAAGCCTCCAAAATTTAATGCTCCTCTTCATTTTAGACAAATACGAGGTGTATGAAATGCATCCGCTTGATTAAATAAGAAAAAACTCAGCAGTATTAAAAACTGGCGTTTTTTAATACAACATGATACGTACCATGGCGTAAAATAAAGCCAGACAAAGAGAAAGCGAGAGAGGAAGAGAATATAGCAGTAGCTTAAGCTAATATTCCTGGCGTCACGTCATAATTCCCCGAAATCCATTTGATTTTGAGTTTCAGCTCCCAATCTCAACTTTGCCTCAGTTCTTTCTCCATTAACCTCCAGAGATTGAGATCAAGGGAGAGTGAAACCAAGAAAACCACAAACTTTCTCTCTCACTTTTCCTCTAGCTCCTTTTCCCTTTACCTTTGCTTCTTTCCCACCTTTCCCCCTTTTTGTTACGAGAGAAAACACTTAAGGATTTTTTTCTCATCTATTTCTCTCCCCTTTGCTTTCTTTTCTTTAGAACTCTATGCTAATTTTTTCCCGGGGTAAATTGAAAAGCTAACGAAGCAGAAGGAAAAGAAAGAGTAGAAGGAGCACCACGAAGGCTTCACTCTTCTTTGCCTGTATAATATTGTATGCATATATCTATATATGTATGTTTGCAGCCAACTTTGGGAAGATGAAAAGCTTTATCAGACAGACAGACCTCAATAATAATGCTAATAAATTATGAAAGCAGAGTATAAACATAGCGAAGAAAAAAGCGAATATGGCAAGGTAACGAAGAAAGTAAAGAGCATTTACATATATCATGCATCATATCTATGTATGTATGTAGGTTGTTTGTAAGTCAGGTCATGTGTTTTTTCCCGTGAATAATATGCAGGAACATATGTATGTAGTATGTATGTATATTATCTTATGAGAATGTAAACTTGATTTTTGTGTGACATAACTAATTTTTGGCTCATGTTTCACACGGATTTTTCCCCGAATCTCAAACACACGGAAAAGCCAGATTTCTTCTGGTGTAGTGTAGACTTTATAGTAGACATGACATGACACAGTTTGTTTGTGCTTCCTCTCAAATTCTGAGTTTATGAGCAAAAGAACACGGGTTGAACTGGCGAGATGAAAAGTGCAGAGGAATAGGAGACTAGAACAACAGAGCGGAATAGGGAAATCTCAGTTTGTATGTATGTTTAAACAATACGCACACATATAACACATGCATTGTACATTGTACATACAAACCAAGGAAAGGATTGTGGCTGCTAAAATAGAAAAACAGAGAGAGATAGAAAGAGAGAAGAGGACAATTGATTTATTGGTGTCTGTCGCTCCCATAATTGATATTATGTATTTTAATCACGTTTCCTATATACGCTCACTCAATTTACCCCGGGAAAAAGGACTTTTCTTTTCCTTCCCTCCTCATTCTTCCCTTTGGATTGGATCGGAATACAACTAACCAATTTGATAGGCATACATATGCATTATGAATACTGTAGTTTTAGGTAGGTATATGAGAGTAAGTACAGATGCGGGGGAAGGAATGATAAAATACTGATTCATTCACTCCTTTAACTTTCTGCGTCTACGTTTGCGGTCGGTGGTTGTCTGCTCGACTTGTTTCAATTTTCAAAGTGAAGATTATTCGCAACGTTTGTCTTCACAAAGGTATAGATTTGTAGGTGTACATTGTGCATACGTCTGCAATACAATCTTTCCTTTTTTCTTTTGGGGTGAATAAGAAGCTTGATTTAGGCCGGGAGATGAGGATAAAAATTGTGAGAAGATTTCCCTATCCTCCTTTTCCCCAATTGCTCAGGTAAAATTGAGCAGACCGAAAAAAGGTTGGGACTCGCACCATATTTACTGGTGTAGAAAAAGGAAAGCTATAGCAACTAAGTAAGTAGTGAATAGATTTATGAGGGTCAAATCTTGATTTGATTTTCTGGCTTTGTGCCCTTCCTAGCTCGAATCAAGGGCGTCTAATAAGAATGACAATATTTGACTCTACAGTCAATCAAAGTCAACCAAATTCTTGTCTCTATAGGACCTCAATGATCTGGGTTGGCAGGAAGTTTTGAAACGACACGAGTTGAATCGAAACAGCATGCATTCGTAGTAAGTTTTATTCACTATAAGAGATAAAAGAACTCATGCGAATTTGTTTTTATTCTGGTTTTTGAAAAACCGTCGTTGAAGTTGGCATCTATAACAATGGAATGTTATGCAATATCACAGTCGAAGAAATAAGATTACCACAGATTTACAGTAGTTGAATACGTTGTAAGTTGAACCAGAAAAATTTTCTGTGGATAAAACATTGTTGGTTGATATTTTGTACGTGCAAATTTTTCCCCTATTTCCATTCCATTCCGCACACCATATCATTCCATTTCACTTAAATCACAGGAAACCATGAGGTGGTTGCGATCGGTATTTTGCCTCAAGCCACAAAAAACTGTAGAATATGTGTGTGTACAAGAGGAGAAGTTTCTCGTCCTCAGTTTTTGTTGCTTGGCTTAGAAAGAGAAAGTGGATGATGTAACTGTAGAAGTAAGCACTCTGTTAGGTAACCCTTTTTCATTAGGTTTTGACTCCGTCTTCGTTTCTATCTCTATCTTTATCTTAATCTCAAACTTCATACTCAACTCCCATTCGACGGGCTAATATGTACTCTTGGTTTTGACAGAGCCTTCGCCAATTTGGGAATTCAAGAAATGGAGAGATATCTAGATGTATAAGTGAAAGTCTGGCTCTGACGCATCATTATTGTCTATCTTTTCAAATGAACAAGTGAAGCACAATTATTATAGCTACATTGTGTCATGCAAAAGGAAGAAAAGGAAAGTGGAAGAATAAGTTGGGACTAATCTCGCTGCCTTTCCTCAACACAGACAGATAGAGTTTGGTGTACATTGTACATGTATAGAGTACAATTTGAGAAGAGCAAGCCGGTTTGTGGCTTAGAAGTCCATTCGGATCGCTCCAGGCAAAGTACAATCTAGAATTCAGACTGTGAACTTTCTCTTTCTTTCCTCTATATACATCTGTCTCGTCTACCGATCTTATTGTCATTTGTACGGGGAACTAAGAAGAACACCAAGGCTGGCTTCAGTTCTAATTATAGTGTACAGCATCAGGAAGTTGGTAGTAACTAGTTTGAAGAAGCGACGACGACGATTTTCCAGTCAATGGGCCTTTTAAAGGCGCAAGGCTCGAGGTAAAACAAAAACAAGTAATACTCATGTTTGAATGCCCTTTTGTCACTGTAAAAGATACCTAAAACAATAGTTTTTCAATTAGTACTACAATCGATATAGTATGACAAATCTTGGTTTGAAAATTGTGAGAAACTGCTTTCAAACCGTAAAAGAAATGAAAAATCTTCCACTTCCCTTGTTTTCTAAAAGTAAAACGACACTCAAAAGCGCCTTCTAATTATTCCCAAACCCGAATTTTTTTATTGCTATCAAGTAACTACCGCAAAAACGTCTTTAAACCGCAGTATACTGTACAAATAGTTACCTCTTGCCAATTTGAAACCCGTGATTTGTCTTGCAACCTTTACCATGTGGAAAAGTAGGCCTTTGCATAACAATGTAAATAATTATTGTGCCAGCACACAGAAAAAGGAGTCCCTGTTTTGTTTACTTTGAAACAAGACTCTCAAAGAGAAGCGGACAAAGGACAATAAGAGGCCCAAAACCACCGACAGCGGCAAGGAAAATGAAAACGAAAGCAAAGGCGAAAATGACAGGGACAGCGACATATTACGTAAAGATTGAATACATTATCCATTTATTTACATTGCCGCTGGTTTGGGGCGTGGACCACCTCTCAAATCACGACACACTACACACTACACACACTCAACAAAACCGACCAAAGAGGTTAGACAAGCACAAAAGGCCGTCTGAAGTTTGCAATAAGAGAGTATCTTACCACGAGACACACAAAACTTTAATTCCGCAAATACATGCATACACATAGGTATAATCTGGGCATACATATGCATACATAAACATAAACAAAGCACATACACGATGCACATGTATATAAATACTAATAATATATGTACATGTATATTAGACTGGTTCACGGACGAACTTTTTCTTTTTGGAGATGTCGGATCTTCAGTTACTTCGTTTGCCTCAGTTGGTCCTCACCTCCTCTGTCTAATTACAACAGTTAGGAGTACCCAAAAGGCTTCAAAGTTTAAAGGACGGACATTATAAACTACTGTCACTGGATAACAAACCACAAGATTCAAGATTCAAATCAAAGGAAAGGAGGTTTTCCAGAATCCATTGAGGTTGCGTTGAAAAATCATAATAGTTTATCCGTGAACCAGTCCATAGATTACACGCAAACATCAGGCAGAGTCATAATTACAGCCCCATGCCCATTCACAAGCTCACACAGGCAAATAAGGGATGGATCAAGAATTGTTTCTCAAATCCGAATCCCAAATCAGCCTGAAACTAGGTACATACAACTTTATAGATATATGTATAATGTATACGACTGTAGAGTTGAATGCCTGAATCCAAACTCAACCAGCACAACACTCTTATTTAGCACGACTAAAATTCGTCTTTGTCGTTTGTATTTGTATTTCCATTTGTGTGTGTATGCGTTGTGTGCATTTTCTGTTTGTATTCATATTTACAGTTTTGGCATTTCCCCTTGGAAATACACTTGGAATTGGAACACAAGTTGAATTTCGAGTACAATGAGCCATCCTTGTTTATTTTGATAATTTTCCAATGTCAGCGATTCCGGTTCACGAACCATGCACTGCCTAGAATATTATGCAGAATATGTAGATACCTGCCCAACGTGAGCACTGCATACATTTGTCCATTTCAAACTATGAACAGTGAAAGTGAACAATGCAAAACCATGCAAAAGTCGAAACGAGATCAAAGTCACATCAACATACATACATGCACCAAATACCATATTATATTGATACAATATAATACCTATATATGTGTATTTACATATTGTAAGTACCTATATGCTAAATATTTTGAATGCCTGCTCATACTAAATATGTCGCTGTTTCACTGCTGTAAAGTTTAGGAACAAGGAAATTTTTATGTTGTTTTAGAAAGACGTAATTAGTTAAGTTAATACTATTAACCTTGTTGAACCCAATTCAACGGCGATAAAAACGACTCAAAAAGCCCACAAATTACCAATTTTAGTTTTGCTGTTTAGTTCATGAAGGAAGAATAAATTAGCAAATATTTCAAAGGCATACCAATACATATAAAAAATTGGATTCCGAGGGGTACAAGCTGAACTTGAAAAACAATTCCTAAAATTCTTTAAACTATGATTCGCAGACTTGTCTTCTACACGACAATGAAGAGGAAATGGAATTCACATATTATAGCTATGCATGCATTACTATAACAAGCAAAATTCTCAGACCCGGAAGCATCCTGTTCGAGACAACCATATGTAACGTTTCGAAGGTCGACCAAAACCTTAAAAAATAGCATAAAAAGTGCTACCTACGATTATTTTATTAATATTAATATTTTGCTGCATAATATACACCAGGAAAGCATTAATTGTAAGCTGTAATTTTCCGTTTACATCATTTATGGAAAAATTTCCGACGTACTTGCTTGACTAAATATCAAGTGTTTCATCATTTGCATTTACGGATACCTAGACCCAATTACTCGAGAAATACAGTAAGGGGGTGTTTTCTGGAAACTTCGTAGTATGTCCATTGCGAAACATCATAATGTTATTATTCCTTTTGGACCTTGTATGCATAATTTACAATGTAAATACATACACAGCTCAGAACTTAGCATTGCAACTTATTGTTAGCAAAGAGAAAGCTGATAATAAATAATAACTGTAACTGCAAGCCGGCAGTGATCAATTCAAAAGACAATCCGATTCAATCCGATTCCGGCGCAATTCCGGGAATCTCTCAAAGTGTTTGTTGTGATGTGTTGTAGGCGTTTCTAATTACCTTTTAGGGGATTTAAGTCCATTGTTTTGCCTTTTGACTGCATCAAACCAATTATGATATCATAAGTACATATTTCTATGCAATAATATTTTTTCCCATGTACGTTATACTTAATTTAACACCAGTAGTCGTTTAATTACTACAAAATTACACAAAAATAAACTTAACCATGATTATTTTTACTTGAGCTTTTTCATTTTTTGTGAATATTGCTGCGTATTAATTGCAACAGATATATATACATATACAGAAGCACAAACGGACAATCTAATACTGTTGGTTAATGACACCGATACTACTTGAACGATTGCGTAACACAAGTAGTGCTACACAGTTATATTGGTAGATTCTATTTGTTTCTTCCGAATTTTCTCTTACCTCTAGAGAATTCTAAGGAGGCCACTAGTTTTTTTATTGGATAGTTATAATTTACCCTGAAATTTCAAATAATTACGAACAGACTTATGCTTAATTTTACATATGTGTACAATGCATGCATGTACATGTTTTTGAGACTTTCACAAAAGTGGTCAGCATGAGTTCAAAAAATGTAAAAGTTCCATACGATCATACAAAATCAAATCGACACGCATAACAGCTTCGAAAACTAACGGTTTCCTGTGCGTCAAGAGTCAGGATGTTTTCATACGAGTTTTAAGTTTGATTCTCAGAAGTATGTATACATATAAGAAGACGTGATGTAAATACCGTGAAAAGGTACAAGCGTACACAACATTAATATAACATACAAAGCTAAGTTTGAGGAAATCACAAGGTAAAACCCGAAAGGCGGGGAAACGGTGGAGAATGTAAATCCGAATTGAGATCCGGAGGTGGTGGAAGGAAGATGGTATAGGGACAACAAAAAATGAGCACACAAACAAACAAAAATTCACCAAAGAATGGAATAGGAAACTATTTGTCTACATGTGTGCATGAATGAATACATGTATATACAGTTATATGTAAAAATGTATACGGGGAAAACTGGAAAAGATGTCCGGGGTTGAATTTGAGTTGAATCCTCTGAAAGTCCCAAGTATTGAATCGTTGTTTCATCTCAGCACAAAAATCCACATCCATAGGTACAAGCCCTTACGTAGTTTGTATGTATCTATGTATGTATGATGTATGTAGATTAGAAACACAAGTTTTTCACTTGGAACAAAATACAGGGGGCTCTTTAACTAAATGTGCAAAAACTCACGGGCACACTATACAATCACCACCTACGTATTTATGTATACATACAGTCAGTTTTGTGGAACAGATTTACATCATATTCGTGTGAATGGCTGTATCTATACATAGGTGAACGTGATCCAAGACATAAACAGAAATTCACAGTTCACCTCCAACTCCAACTCTCCAACTCTCAAGCTCCAACTTGAGTCTTGAGATTTCTCCCGTCTTTTCTTTCATCTTTGCAAAGCGTGGATCTTTTGGATTTGCCTATTTATTACCCAAAGTCTCGATTGTCTGTGTATTTTTCAATGTTCTTTCCCCGCATGATATTCATGAACATCATATATCTATGAATGTATGCGTGTATATTGTATATGCTCAGAGGTAGAAAATCCACATCCTCTTTACCATTTGCTCCGCTACGATTCTTCAAAACGGCACTGTATGTACAATATTTAGTATTACATCTCCCTATTACACTTTACTTACGTATAATATGTTGGTATAGAAAAAATAGGTACAAGAAGACTCGGGAAGATGGAAGAAGCAAGTTACCGGAGAATCTTTTCTTGTTTGTTTGTGTTTGTATTATTTGTGGATGGAACACAAAGCGTCTGATTCACACTTTTCTGTGTAACTCCAACTCCAACTCTCGAACGCTCCAACTTGACAGTTTGTCTTTCGCCGTCTCTTCCTTTCTCTTTCCGTTTCCTATCCTTGTTCGTCCATATGTACATATGCTCTATTCCATGTGTGTTTTACCGTATACTTTATACTATGCATACATGTTCAATGTTCAATGTGTATTAGGTATTTGTTGTTCCTTTTTTCAGTTTCCTCATTCTTTGCGTCGATATCGGTGTCGGTTGTTGAATGTTGAATGTATACATACACCGGAACAGTACACTTTGGTCGTCGGTAAATTTGGTCTGTCTGCTTCTGCTTCTTGTGCTTCTCCCTGTGCTGTGTTTAGAGGCGTCTCGTCTCTCTCCTGCTTCGAATTTGGACTGGAATTCAAACTCAAATGCCTGGCTGCGTGCATCCTCGATTTGATCTCCTTCCTCTTTTCTCAGTTTTTGTGTGCCTTCTTCTGTCTGAGTTTCTTGTTTTCCTTCCCAGAATTTCTCCCATGCATAATACTTTGAATTTAATGCCGCTTTAGTTTTATTCGTCTCCTTTTCTTCCTTTTCTCTCCGCCTTTTTGTTTTTCTACTTTTTCGTCTTTGCACATTCGTATTCATCTTTGGCGTTATATTGCCCCTTTCATTCGTTTATGTGTGTATGTGTAATGTGTATGTATTCTGTATGTTCATATGGATATGAGTGTGTGTACATCAGTAATTCGGGCGGTTTTTATCTGTACGTAAAGCAGCTCCTTTATCTTCATGGAGAAAGAGGCTTTTGGGCTTTTATCTGTTTGAACTTGCATAATATACAGTACAAATCTTTATCGGAACTCTTCTCTTTAACTTTTTCTGTACAGGGATAAAATATAAAATGTTTGTACTACAAATACATACAATTTTATGTTAACAAGGT
>JAQIVE010004321.1:0-14773 GCA_034698285.1 Sminthurinus bimaculatus | reverse complement strand
GGCTCCAAGAAACAAGCGCACGGTAGGAAAAAATCTTTCCTTTCGCGGCCATACTTGACCTTCAAATTAAACACCACCCACCCAAAATTACTGGAGCTAGGGCTTTTAGATTTATATCAACCACTGTACTCATTGGCTTTTGCCCCAACAGATTACCAATAATTTCTGTCCCTAGCAAAATATTTAAATGGTTAAAAATAGGGCAATTTGTATACCTTCAAAAAGTACACCGTTGACTTCATGCCTTTCCAGTTTCAAAAGACCTAGGCTTAAGGCAATCATTCTGCGCATAGAGGTTGACAACAAGTCGTAGTTACTAGTTATGCCAGTACTATTGATAAACAGTCGCACAATAAAAAATAATGACGAAAAAAACTTTTGTGCGAAAACGGCATGAACTTTCCGGCCGACCCAATATTCCGAGACAAGTGGATGACCCTGCAAGGTTCAAAAGTGCAAAAGGAAATTTTTATCCAATTTCACACGGGCTAATGCAAATTTTTTAATCTCGTCTAGTTTTTACGCTATGGATATGTTTCCATGACAATTTGGAGATTCGCATGCATTTTAAAATGCGAATCTATTTCTAATATTCATTTTAAAGGTGCACTATTTCTCATATTTTGAGCTAGCGACTACTGAATCGAAGTTTGTACACCGAACCGAGACCAATTTTAATATAAATCGATATGATCGTTCGATTGGTGCAAAAATCGGTGCAGAAAAGTACGATTTCAAATGAAAACGATATTTTTTGTGAAATCGTATGCTCAGTTTTGGAACGATTTTTTGCGACTCCCCGCATTCTCTCCAACAAAAACGTATCAAAACATTCTTTTCTTGAAACACCAAAAACATTTTTGAAAAGAGCATGAAATTTGGCACATTTCATACGGCGATAGTACTCAAGAAATATTTATCCTTCATTGAAAATTATCGACTTGAATTCCAAAATGCAAATTGTATGCTGACATTTGAATCGCAGTGTAACAAATACATATTATTTGCTATAAATACTTTCAACGCGCCTTCAAGTTTTGAACTTGACAATTCATCAAGAATGTTAAAAAAAGAAATTAATTCAATTTACAATTGTTTACGATTGTTAGTTGTTAGTTGCATAGTAAAACCCAACAAAAACTGTACATGCTATACAGACAAAAAGACATGGCCAATGTAGGTTTGTCTAAAAAATCAAGCCAAAAAATCAAGGATCTTCTTTAAAAAATTTAAGATTAAATTAAAGAAAAAGCATCAAATTTAAAGACTGCAAGATACTATAAATCTGGATACAAACATAAATTTGCAATCTTAAAACAACAACACCTTACACAACCTTACTAAAATAGAATAAATCTGATCATAACAATATAGTACACATTTTTAACAACATAACAAGTATAATAAAACGAATGATAAAAACAATATACGTAATGATATTCGCTTAGATATTTAAGTACATGAATAATAAATAGTTTAAAGAATACTTTTTCATGTTGAGCATGCAACAAGTATTTAAAATTTACTACTATTACTATACTATAAGTCCAGAGGTTACGCGTGTCTGTTATTTTCAACTGGAACTCGACATTCCGGATCTATGTACTTAAAAATTGGAAGGAGAAAGTACATGGAAAGAATGGACGAAAATGAGGTAGCAGTGGACGGACTAATAATTCTGTATACCATACATATATTACGATAGGATAAGTCTTTTGTACCAGGATAAAAAAGTTAAGATGAAAAAAATTTCGTACTAATCATCTCATCAAGCCTTCAAATAAGGAGATTCGAATTAAATACACACAAAAATACCTCTCTCCTTCTCCCTCTTTCAAGAAGAACATATATACAATACAAATAAAATGCATAGCAAATAATGCTCGTCAACGTCTGCAGTCAGCACAATGATATGTTGTCAACTTTGTAAACAAAAGTTCACTTTGATGGTGATTTTAGACTGTATGCATGCGTGTGTGTCCATAGTCCATACTAAACTTCGAAACTTCGAGTTGTATAACAAACCGAAAATCTGATACCAGATCAACAGCAACACCAAGAGAGGATATTGATCGTGTGAATTAAAATAGAGATATACAATAATAATAAACAAAAATATTGTAGCGTTGAAGTAAATAATGAACTATGGAAGTCTACACAATTTCTGCGATGCAAAATGTGACTGTTAACTGCGTGTATGTGTTGAGTGTGTTCAGTGAAAATAATCGATGCCAAGAACAATACTATATTATACATCATACAAAGTATAATATTTATAATACTACATCGCCTATAGTGATAATCTCGGTAACATCCGTACTTAAAGCAACGGAGAAACGGGAAATGAGAAGATAAATATAATATAGTAAAACGATTTTTAATTCAGTGGCCAAGAATTTCCATATGTGTTTCGACATTCCAATCTAATAGTGTGCTTAAATGTGTAAAATCAATATTAAATATTGTATAATATCAATGATAAATGCAATATCCATATATTATGTGCGTATGTTTATAATTTGAAGGAAAGCCCTTGTAATACAATCACACATTATACAATACACCATGTGATTTGATATAAAAGTACTGTGTGTATGCATGTGGAATAATACACAGAATGACATTACATGGTATGAGAGTGAGACATGTAAAGCAAATAAACTGGATTTCACATATTGTGAAAGATGAGAAGGAATTCTCGACATTCTACGCATACTGTTCATTGTGACGAAAAATCAATGTGCTATAAGAATAATACTACTAGTGAACGTTCCCAAGTTTATATACGTACAATCTTTCAAGTAAAAATGATAATAATACATAACATAAATCACAAAGTTATAGAAACACTCATAAATCGTGCAAAGAATTTTGCAGTTCTCTGGTAGAACTGCCAAAGCCCTTTGAAGAGCAATATTATGTTTGTTATTGTCATACAACATATGTAAGGCAGTAAACAGTGAGAATCCTGTGACACAAATTAAATATGGACATATATGAGTATAAGTGTAAACACGAAAAATCAAAACACGTGTAAATTTTTATTTACCTTTTGAGTATAATATATCATATTTGCAATTTTCTGCTGTGAATCATCTTTTTCCCGATTATATTTACAAGAAACTTGAACTAACAACACGTGTACATATTTAAAGTTAATTCAATGCTTGCAATGAATTAACGAAATACAAACCAATATTTATTACTTATCACAATCTAAAAATGGAGATGAAAATGATGAAGAATAATAGTATAACAGTATATCAGTTTAAAAAAAATGAAAACATTAATAATTACCACACTAAAATAATGGCCGTTATTTAAAATGGCCGATCGACTAATCTTGATTCAATCCAGTTGATTGTGATGATAAATGATATGAATGTTACATAACATATTTACTGTATTGTTACAATTATGATACCTATAACTAAATAATAAGAAGGTCGAAAAAAACTATAAATATGACTGTTATAGTATGAGTGATTAAAAATAATAATAAAAGAGATGATATTACACAAGATTATTATATGAAAAAAAACATGTTAACCTACGATTGAAAACAGAAACTGTGTCTACTAGGATGTGTAAAATAAAAATATTGATTTCGAACTTCTCTTCAATGCGAATTCTCTATTTCCTTTTTCTTGTTTTTCTCATTCCTCCGCATGAAACTCGGAACAATCTTTTCAAAAGGCACTTTAAATGTAATTTAAAACCATTCTCTGCCCTCCTTGTCCATTTTTCTCCCTGTGTATATATACAATCTACACATATCACATATATATACATATGTACCGTATTTTCCCAAATAGTAAGACAAGTCCAAATAGTAGAACATGCCGTAGATTTTACCATTTGATTGTATTACATTTTGTACATGTATGATCAAAAACTCAAATAGTAGCACAGTCCTGCTATTTGGAACAATACGGTATATGTATACAGAAGCATCTCTACTCTCTACCTCACTTTTTATCGGGCTACTTAGGTACTTTTCTTGTGAGATTCAAGTGACCCACTTTAATACTCCCACAAAAAAAATTCATTCATACTATAAAGACATATTGTTGGACATTCAGAATGACCCGAATGTTGAACATTTTGCAGGGAACAGCTTGACCAAGACGACCCGCTGCCATAACAAAAATACCACAACCAACCATCAAAATGCATTAATATTTATGTTATGGTAATGCCGGGGAGATGGACGTTGAGTAGTTTGACATTTTATCGTTGTTCGAAATGAAAAAGATGATGAAGAAGAAGAAATGTTTTTTTTTCAAGTTGTTAAGAACGGATGGAGGAGCGAGCGGGTGTGGAGAAGAGAAAGAGGACAGAGTCAATAACTTGAGATACATACGCATACATACTTTCTCCGTTGGAGCATGTGTTTCTCTCCTTATTGGAAGTATACAGTTAGAACTAAATATATGTATACATACGTAGAACTAAACCTCGAGTCTTCTTATGATCTCCTCTCCGTTTTTCGTCCACGGTGAAAGTTGCTTTGTTTATACGTACATATCCATTTATTTGTCATTTCCCTTCATTTCTTTCCTCCCTTCTTCGCCTCTTGTTGTCCACATTCGAAAAGTACTTTGTCCCTTCTCCCACAAACACACTTGTTCAAACATGCGATCAATGATCACGTACATATACACATTATGCTGTTAGAATATAATAGAAAGGGAAATAACTTTTCTCCTCGCTCGACTGTAAATACAAATCAATCACGGAGAGCAAAGTTTACTATCCAATCTAGTACGATACGATACAACACGGTGCACTACATATAATACAATACACTACAATATGTGCCGAGTAAATAAAGGCCAACTTGCTTTCCTCCGCCATACTTTGACTCCAGCCGACTTTGATGGGATAGCAGCACAGACAATAAAGGAGAAGACAGAAGCGGCTGATTTTCCGGGATAAAAAAGAGAATGGAATTCGGATAAATTGTCTTTCCGGCCTGACTTGGCTTGACTAAACTACTACAGTAGACAACTACAAAACACAATAACACAAAACGAGAGAATAGACTCTTGCTTCAATTATGCATGTATAGTGGAATTTTTCTATCGGTGATGTGTGCATATGACTATATTATTGTATATCATATACATAAATATATGGGGGCTCATAAAATAAAAACAGTTTCTTTGTGGCTGCGGCGGAAAACCAAGAAGAGGAAAGAAGGACCAAGAAAAATTCTTTATTCTCGTCCTCGAGATTCGCCAACTTCCAGAAGTAGGACAACCCTACTACACGAAGACTTAAGCATGTTCACACTGCAGAATGGATTGCTTAAGTTTGGCTCGGAGATTTCCATTTAGTTTTAATTGTCTTGCCAAAATGAGTCCCGGAATCGAAGAACAATTAATAGTAAATTAAATTAATTTCAGGATGTTCATTGTGCAGCTTAACTTTTGTGTTCATAATATGTACGCTCGACAAAAATCTTGTATAACTGCACATTAGGGTGATCAAACCCTAATCTCTCCTATAACACAGGCTGAAAGTTTGGACACTAGGATTGTTTTAAAATTGCGAAGCTTTCTAGGAGACTAAAAAATGGAGTTCAAGATCATAAATAGCAAGAAGTAAAAAAAGTTGGGAACTTCATTCTATGTATATACTAACGCAATTTTTCGCAAAAAATTCGGATAGCTTTTTTCATAAGAGCGTTATTGGTTTACCTGCAGTCGTTTTACTTTTAGTGTGCCTGGATGGATTTCTCCAACGGTTTCAGTTTTCTGGTGCAAGGAGAAGAAAAATGATGAAAACCGTTTCGCAAAGGCTTTTTCGATATTAAAAGGAGCGCATATTGGAGTACCCTGATATGCATGTATTTGCGCTTGACTTTGATTTTACCTGCATATTAATTAACTTTAAAGTATGACATAACTTTGAAGTACATATGCTTCTAGTTATTATTATAGATTTTAGTATAGTCTACTACAGTATGTATTATAATACAATAGTATCTACGCGTTTAGAGGACGGGCGGAAATGGTTTTGTGTATACTTCTCTATGTGTATCTTACATGATATAATTGAATATTAGGCACATCCATAGTAGAATTATTTAGGCCAGTTACTACTGGACCCCACCTATGCTGTCATTGTCGTCGTTGACGAGAGCATGCATACACGAGGTTGAATTTGGGTTTTCCAAACTTGAGACTCAGTCTGCACTTTCCGAGTCTTTCCTTTAGTCATAAGCCAGATTTCCCACTTTCTCCCTCGATGCTGCAACTCTCGGGTCTCAAAGTCGGAACAAAAGATAAGTTGACTGACACACAGTATGCAGGAGGTTTTTCGCATGAACAAATTCTATCGCCTCGATGCTGATTTTACATACGGTGATGAATGATGATAATCGTAGTAGTGGTGGCGATTATGGCAACATCACCGCTTTGTACCTTTTGTTCAGTTTCTGTATCCTTCCGCTTTTACGTAAATACAGTGTATGAGGAAAGAATAGGGAAAAGAGTAGCAGTTTACAGCTTTTGGCTCTAAACTTCATCTGTAGAAAAGCCTTTGCCAATTTAAAATATGCAAATTTCGGTATCGGATTTTAAAATACTCTGAAATGTACAATCGTCATTGTATGCATATCATCTTTTATGTCGAAAAAATATTATTGGACACTTGTACATTGTAATATGTACAATGTATATAATAGAGCACTCAAGGTTAAAATTTTTTAACTAGCTCGAGAGATGAATAATTTCATGAAGACGTACAATAAAAGGGAATACTATGCATTGCAAGTGAACTTAAGAAAGTCCATGCACATAGGGTTTAAAAAAGAAGCTTGACATAATTGGGCACAGGCAAGGCTGGAATTCTCGAAAGCATAATAAAGTACCCTTCGCGACCTTATTTACAACTTTTAATGAGGTATTTATTCTTATATTTCCCCGTTCTCTATAAATTCTTAGACTCTTTCCCTTCCTGGCGGTTATTAATTGAGAATTCCTGTGAAAACTAAAACTCAAAGATCTTGTTGTTTGCCATCCTTCAGAAATTCATTTCAAGCTTCTACCGATTCTTCGTCTTTACAAAACTTTTGGGCATGTGTTTTCTCACTTGATGTTGTTGTCAAGAGTCTCCTTTCCACAACCAAGTTCATACGAATGCAGCATTATTGTTTGTCGCTCCAGTTCTACAAATCAGTAATGCTCTTCTTTCTCATCCATAATTCTCATACCACACTTGTTTGGTTCATATTATAACTGAATAGAGAATATTTGGAAAGGATGAAAACGAGCAGAAAATAAACAAGGCACATAATCACGTATAAGAAACCAAATAGTTGTTTCAACTCTGATTTAAATATCTGCTCATGCAAAATATATTATAAGCTACTACATAATATTATATACTCATAGTTATTTGATTATTATTCCAAAGAACCCTCATATCGAGTCAATATATTCGGCACGATTAATTTTTTGTGGTTTCCTCTTTGCGCGTATAACTGTAGTATATTTTTGTATCGCTTTACGAACTTTATAACTCCAGATTCCAGTTATGTACAATGTACATGGTACATGCTCAAATGCTATATTTTGCTTTGTTCAAGTTCAACTAGAATTCTTAACTACTATGCGTACTACAGCTATAAAGAGTAGAAAAAAGGTCTTTAATCATTTATTGGTAAGAATTTTCATTTTTTTATTGCCCTATTTTTTGTTGGTACAAAAAAATTCAAGATGAACTACATTATAATTATCGCATTATTGACAATTAGATTTAAACTCTGGATAACTAAATTTCACTGTAAATACGTAGGTAGGAAATGAGACATTAGATTACGGCGGGTATAATGTTTCGAGTGCATAGTGAATAATGGCACTTTATCTGTTGGTTTATCGCAAATATAGACGTTGAATCATAGTCTACATGATCGTTTGGACATTTAGTTTTTAATTTTATCGTTCAATAATTCAATTTGTGTCTACTCTCACAAGCAATGAAGAAATGTTGGAACAAAGCTTCCGTATTTTATGGACATTGATACGTTCGCTACTCATATTAGCCCACTACTTACTGGCACATGACTAAGGTAAACTACACAATACTACATTAAAGATATGTGTATGAAGCCAATGTTGAGCAGTAGAAAAATTTAATCTCCAATCAAGCAAAATAAAAATGCACTATACAATTTTCCAGAGTCCGATTTCAATCAGTTGTTTTTGTAAGACTAACAGTTATAAGCTCACTAACAATTTACTCCGTAATGTTTAACCTTGCATCATTGTATTATTGTCGTTACGGTTAAATTGGTACTTTGATTAAATTTGTTGAAGATTAAATTTCAACAACTTTCTGCTTTACCAGCTCAATTACTGGCCAATGGGTAAATTGGTTCACTTTAAATTTTTTTAGAGATAACTGGAAAGAAGCTGCAAAAAAGTTGTAAATCAACTCTGCAATTAATTATAAGTTATCATGTAGAAAAAGTAAACGTTTATTTGTCGCATGTAAGGATTCATTTCTCCATTCAAAAACCAAACATATCATTATCAGTTAATAAATAATTTTACATCACTGGAAATAGTATGTACAAAGTAATTGACAAAACACCGATCAGTACATTAACTATTTACTTAAAAAAAGGATTAACAATATTCCAGTCACTGCTACTGACAAGACGAGCTGCGAAATACGACAATATGGAGCATGTATATCCTACAGCAATATAATGTGTATCTATTAACGTAAAAATCTGCGCCTGTACAAGCAGTTACTTTTGAGAAAAGAAGAAGACAAGAATAGAAAATAAAAGTATACTTGTTGAGACGTGGACCATATTAGACGAATTGCACCTATCTTTGTCGCATACACAAACTTCTTTTGTATATCCATCAATATCCTCTTTGAAGCATCCGTTGGTTATGGTTTTTTGATTGTTTGTACTGGTAACGACCCCACAAAACTTTGTTTCATTCCATAACGATAATCCCCCTAATAAATGTCCATTAAATTCACACGGTTTTTAATACTTATTTCATAATACACACACAGATACCTTTTTATAAAACCGTATACAAGAGCTTGTAATTATTTTAAATTACCCAGTTGATATTATTTTTACTACTAACCTGATGCCTTTTTGTAGAACGAGTACTTGATGCAAGCCATATTGGATCGTACACAATAGATTTTACAAACGTGCTTTTCACAATATATCTCAAGGTCGGTTAAATTTGGCCTGTTACCGTTTGGGTTGTCTAAATAAACAGAGATATTGTAAATTTAACATACTTACGATTAAATGAACCGCGACCGATCTGATGAAATGTAGATCTTACTTGTTAAAACAACTGGAGATTTGCATGGCTGTGGCGCCTTCTGCTTGTTTTTACATGTAAAATTGGATTGATCAGTATCATCAGCACTACCCGGCCAGGTAAACTGATAGCAGCATTTTCCACTATTCAAAAAATAATAGTAAAAATCATTACAATATGATTTGTAATGCCACAAAAATAAAATGATACCTTTAATCTGTAATTATTAAACAAATACGCGAAAACAATTCTCTTGAGAAATGAAAGCACAACTAACCCTTCGCACTGGTCTAAGCTTGTAGTATTAGCTTCTTTCTCCGGCGCTTCAGTTGTCACATCTTCCTCACCATCACCTAAAGCATTTTAATAGGTATATTCAGCACCATATTTAATGACTTTTGATGTGTAATTTAATGTTCTGTTTTCTGTTTGAAATAACCAAGTACATCCTCCACTTTAAGCCGAATTTTATGTACATACATAACATAAATATACAAAAAAACCGTTAACACGCACGTAAAGCTTTCATATTGGTCCTGGGAAGACCTATGACCTCGTCATGTTTAATATTAAAAACAATATGATGTTCGTCCTGACTAGAGAATGATTCACTGAGAGTCCAATTGGCCAGCACAATAAATGAAATAACGACAACTCCAAAGTTAAAGTGACGAATCATGATAATGATAACAATAATTACCCTACTTGCGTTATTTTCATCGAAAGGAAAGCAGTCTAACAAAATAACTAAAACTGTCACTTATTTCTTTGCCGTGATTAATAATTATCCACAATAGTAATTGCTGTTATATTGCACAATTTATATTAGGTTTAATTTATTTCCACCAATACAAGTTTAAAGCTAATTTTATTTAAATATTATTTTTTGCCAAAAGAAATCTTCGACAGAGTTCCGTTGAAATTTTTAGCATTTGATTTAGATTCGGCTTCTATAGCCACAGAATGAGATAACTACGCATATCAAGCTATCTATGACCATATGCTGATAAGACAGCCTTCACAATGCTGCTGATCGTTGTTTTAACTTCCAGTAATCTCCTTATCTATACTTTGCTGATTAGTTGGCACTGAGGCTTTGGTAGTATTTAATACATTGTTGATACATGATAATATATGCATATTATGCATTTTCTAATTTTGGATATCATTAAAAACTAACAACTTTGTTGCACAGTTTTTAATTTTTAAACTGCTTGGTTGAAATTTTGGTTTTCAACTTTTAAAATAATATTCATGGACGCCGTGCAAAAATCTCTTTCGTTCACTCCAAATCTGTGTCAACTATAACCTCCATGAATATATAAAGAAGTTACCTTTATTGATATCCGTAGTCCGTTCAATATAAATACAATTATTTTAATCGATCATTCTGTTTTTAATCCACGTAGAAAAATCCAAATATGTATGAGTAATCGATCGAATATCATCATGCATATTGTAGCAACAACCGTGAACTGACTCTCTCAAATACGCTGGGACAACAATAAATAATATCGACAGTAAAATGTCACATTTTTTGTAATGCATTTTTTAATTCTGCATAAAGGTTACATAATGCTAACATCGCGATTCTCCCTTGTCTTATACCAATAATTCACCCTTTCTGTTGACTGTTTTCTTGCAAACTCCAAAAGTTACACAACTATTAAATTTGGAGAATAATCTTCACATAAGTCAAGTAGTCTCACAACTCTGAACATGATGTCAAATACTTTTTTCCCTATAGGAATATCTTCAAATCTGCAATCAAATTAGAATCTACAAGCTTATAAGGTGTACGAACAAAATCGGCAAACAATAGATTTTTTGTACGTACAACGTACATATACTTATGTCCGCATTACTAATGAGATGATACCTATAAAATGATATTCATCATGAGAAAATAAAATTACTTTGCTATATTGAAAATTGAGATTGAAACGGCTACTAGTTGTCAAATTATCATATTAATATTGCACATTTACATATTATATGTAGAGGTAAAAGTACACAAAGTCAAATGCCACCTCCTGGCCAAAATCAATCAAGAGGTACTCTACTCCTAATATTATGTAATTGATTTGAGCCCCCCGTCGGAAATGGGGAATGTTGGACTATGTACATCATCTTATTGTGCATGCAAGTAAGTACTTATCTCATTATTACGTATTTGCAGTGTTTCTCAACTTATAGATAATATTGAAATACCGAGACATTCGGAATAGGTATCATATATTATGTAATTCATAGTTAAAGTTATAGTAATTTGGGATGATTTTAATTTAACGTGTCTACCCGATCACTCTTTCCCTATGATTGTTATTATGACGTATTGCAGTCAAATATTCATCAAATGTAAGCACGTCATAGCCTCAGTAATCATGGCAATACAATAGAATTAAAGTATGAAGACAGGCAAGGCACGATAGGTTTAATACCACTTTACACAGGATTACCTATTTATTATCTACTTGTACTGACAAACTGATGACTGCAGCTTACACCTTTGCCTGTGTCGCTGTTTTGAAGTAATATACAGTAAAACCCCATTAGTTTGGCATGATTAACGCCAAAATGTCTGAATCCAGGATTTTATGCACCACCCGATTTCACATTCACTGGGGGATTGCGTAATGAAATTTGAATTAAAAAGGCGATAGACAAAACGCCAAGATTGAAATGCATCTTCTTATCTCCAATCAGTCGGGTTTCAAATTAACGGTGTGTTACTGTAAGTTCAACGTGTTGCGAAAATGAAAATATTGAGGAAATAGGCAAGGACCTTCAAATAATGCAACGGATAAAGATCGACGCATTTAAGCCTTTTCTCATTGAACAAAAGATTACGTGTGTATTCTCTCAGAAACGCATAGTTATTGTATTGTGCGACTTTAATCCTTTGTATATTCATTCAATCTGCCGATTAGTTCCATTACAAATTACATTACTCAATCGTTTAGGAGCAAGCTAATGATAATTCGGCTTTTGTAAGATTAAAGATATATCCTGAATCCTGAAGACTTGTTACACATGTACTGCTCACTTTGTACCGGAGAAAGTGCAGTCAGGTCAAGGATGCTGATATTGTATAAGTAAGAAGGTATATATATATGGTTTTAGACAAGTTACTTAAGTTCCTGTTTACCAAACAAATTCACATTTAAATACGTGTAAAAAGTTCCGGATTCGTTAGATATTTTTAGGCTGACAATTACAATAATATTTCTATTTTTATCCAACGAGTAAAGGAAATAATGCTACAATATAAGGATGTCAATTTTGCACGACTTGGGAAGTATGCAAAAAAAGGATTAAGCTGCACAGCACTGTACTACCTGTGTACTACCTATTTATACATGTATTTGTAGAAACAAATAACAGTGGTAAAGTTGAAGAAAAAAATGTGAATTTACCTGTGCAATGAGATCTTAACTATATTGGATAAATGAATTGAATCCATACATACACATGCAAAATGTAAGTACATTGTACACTGTACACATTGTCTGACTCAAAGTACAACGAGCCTAACGAGTCCAAGTTCAGTTCCAATATTTCAACTGTCAAAGAGTGAAGTCAACAATGCCAGGAACTGTATAAGAATATAATCGCCGATCGCGCAATATTAATAATAATTGGCAGAAAGGAATTCATTGTTATATAAAAGAGAGAAGTTTATCTTCAGGATAAAAAACGATGCATGTAATATGTAATATTGAATAATATTTGACAACGTCTAGGATTCGGTCACCTCCGGATTGCAAATTTATTATTTATTTGGCAAATTCCATTGTACAATGTAAGGTCAGTGGGTCAAAGGTGGCAAAAAAGAAATAAAAAATTATTTGGAATAAAATGGTTAATCAAGGGAGGAAGATGCAGACATATTTTTGTACAATATGTATTGTTTTTTGTACCATTTGGTGTTTGAGCTCTATCGTATACTTATTATTAGTTAATTTATTCAATGTCTCTATGCAACAAAAAATCTTTGAGAGATCAATGAAAGATAAACTGTGACTGACTAAAAATGAAGCAGCACGGTCATTTATCGTAATTATCATTAACTTTTTGAGTTTGATAGTACGGCAGAACGTATATTGTGCCTGCCTATCTTCTGTACGTACATAATATGAACTCTAGGAATGAATATGCACATGTTTTTTTTACACGCTATGTACATTTTTTCATTCAACAGGATGAGATAATCATGCACATTGTTCCTTTGATCTTTCAAAGGATAGAAGCTTCTCAAAATTTTATATAGTAATAATATATTATTACCCTGACTGCCTGACGAAGTTTAACCCAAGAGACTTTGTGATTTATTTACGATGAGAATCATTTCAAGAAAGAATGATCTACTGGAGAATCGACTTCTTTCTTTTATAGGATTTTTTGTTCTGGAAAGAAATTGTGCTTAATCACAACCTTTGAGAATGAGATTGTCCATTTCAATTTCAATCATGTTCATCATCGCATCACTGAAAAAATTGCTCCAAATCTTGTTCGCACATTGTAAATTGGCTAAACACTTTTGACATTCAACTACAATGTCCTTATGTGCATAGCAATATATAATATGACAGTTTTGTTAATGTGTAAAGTAAATACTGACACAAAAGAATAATGTACAAAGACACATTGAGTCCTTTGTATACAAACGGCAGTGGAATTCAAAGTTGATAGTTTTTTCCTCTCTGTTTCTTACTCCTCTTGAATCAATTTGACGAGTTAACAATGAGACAAACAAAGGTGTTGACTAATCTGTACAATACCTATAATGGAATAAAAAACAGAAGGGAGTTTACTATCTGTGTGCAACATAAAAAATGAAACAGAAATGACAAGCTCCGATTAATTTTGATTTGTGAAGACAATCGTTTTTCTGTTGATATTGAGTAGATTACAGAGTGTTTCACCTAAGATGGAACAAAGTTACCGAATTCTCATTCGTTAGTTTTAATACCTGCAATAATTTTTAATATATCATAATAAACTACGGTTCTTTCACTTATGAACTGAATTTTGTTTGGTTAGATTAGACGATGTTTTACCCTTGATTTTAGGCGTCGAAGAAAAAATGTCAAAAAAAAGTTTTCCGAACCTATCGTCCCGTATCGTTTTTTGCAATGTAGGAGGAAAATCGCACTACCATTAAAATCGTCGGACATTTCTCTACTTTTATTCATAAGCTGTGTACAACTTAGATGAAAACTAGGCCTTTGAAAATGGGGTCGTATGCTTTTAGTCTAGAGGTGGGAAAACACAACCTGAACTTAAGGACGGCTGAAAAAGGTTTTAAACGTGAAACAAAAATCTGAAAAAATTTCAGACAAAAGGTGAGCATCAACTTTTGTGGAATTGATGTTTAGGTAGAATATTTTTTATTGCAGTTAAAAAATAATAAAGAAAAATTAAAAAACACAAACTTTTAATGTGAAGCACCTGTTTCAAAAAAT
>JAQIVE010004320.1:0-14773 GCA_034698285.1 Sminthurinus bimaculatus | reverse complement strand
TGGAGATGGTCAAGGAGTGTGACAAATATCAGAAAAGGGCTCTGCTCTTCTACCAAAATCATCCCCCAGAAAGAGGTGACAAAATCTACAGGGTCGCGGTTCTCCTCAAGCAAGAAATGGAGTTGCTGAAGATGATCGACTGGAAAATCAAGCCCCTGTACAATGTTTGTATGTAACTGAAACAAGTTACACAATTTCTCCCACTTTTTGTTTTTAACCGAATTTTCATGGATTTTCAAAAAACACAATTGATTGCATTATAAAATTTGTTTTATTCAAAGAAACATTGATGGAATCAACAAATAAAGGTTTATTTCTGACAAAGAACGTCCACAAATGATTAACTAAGAACCAGTCATTATAACGTGTAAAAATCATGGATATACAGCAGGATCACCAAAAACAGGCCCGTTGACCCCAAATTTCGGATACCACCACCCTTTACCAATTTTGTGGTAAAAATAGTGTTGTCCTTGTCGTTAGTGCACTCCACCCCCACAACGATCCAATTCCGCTTGATAATCTTTAGCCACCTCATCCTGTCGTCGCAGATGAATCGGTTCTTCCCTAAAGCCATCAGATGAACCGGCCCCTTGGGAAACAACAAATTTCGAAAAACTTTTTCCGGCAAAGTCTCGATGCTATTGTTCTCCATAGAAATCTGGTATCCAAACTCTCCTACCTCATCGTCAATAATAAATCGAGGTTCGAAGCTCTCACTGGTCAACCTATTTTGATCCAAGATGATAGTCACAGGAATAATTTGAACCCTTCTGTTCAGCTGAAAGGCCCCTCGCTCTATCTTCTTGATCTTGTTTCCCTTCAAACTGATCACATAAAGAGATTTGGGTCCTGCAAATGTTCCTTCAAAAATATCTTCAATTTGCGTGTTTATGAAACCCAGGACCTCCAGCTTGTCGAACAAGTTTAGATCGGGGATAAGGGGCGAACCTTTTGGAACATTTTTAAAGTTACGACTTCTTCTTACGACAATTCCTCGAGGACCTCTTTGAGGATCAAGGTAGCTCAACAGATTTCCCACTTCCTGGTTAGACAAGCCCGTGGCATATATTTGGATCAACTTGGTCACCGCCATTTTGTGGGTCCCGGTAGATCTCACGATTGCTGTCAGGTTTTGACATAGTACGATGGTCAGCGTAGAGATTTGGTAGCGGGACAGACGGGCCAGGTCCAAGGAGGGTAGACTAGAGTTGAAGATGGAGAATAGCTTGATCCTTAAAATTTTGCTGTGGTTGTTTACCGCATTGACCTCGTCGAGGTATTGATCCAGTTGAGTTTGATCAGAAAGGAGTCGACAAGCCAGGCCGCCAACTTTTTTTCCTATTCCGGAATTCAAATTCGAGGAGCAGTTGCAAAAGGGAACCGAGGTTTCTGTAGGGCATCTAAAGGCGGACACGATTCTGCGGGTGGGCCACGAGGTCAGCGTCAAGAAGATCAACAAAAATGTTGCGGTGGAGATGGTAAACACAGAAAAAGGCGTTTGGACCATTTTAAAAAACAACTGTTGATGCAATATTCCGAATGTCTCTGAAGTTTTGGAACAGATTTTAGGACCCTGATAAAAAACCTTCGGAAACGTCATCAAAAAAAGTTTTGGTGAAACTAGTTGTGTTGCATAATTTCCGAAGCAACAGCTCTAAAATTTGGCATCGTTTAAATGTTTTAGGAGTAATTGATTTTCCGGCGCCGTTGGATCCAGCAAAAATTTTGCACCGAACATTTTTAGATCATAATGAACGATTTTTGTAAAGCGATTTTTCTGAAATTATTTCGGCCACCTTTAAAGGATCAAAATATCATAAAAATCATAAATTTCAAAAATATTTGGCGCAAAATTTTAAAATGCTGAAATTTAGACCGATATTTTCAAGACAACAAAGCGATCCTGAAAAACGCCCCTTTACAAAAATTGTTCTTAATGGCCTAAAGTACCCCTGTATCATGGCAGCTGAATTTTTTGTCTACAACAACTTTTTGTTGTAGACAAAAAGTTCAGCCGCTATGCCCTGTACCAAGTTTTTACAAAATTCAAAAAAAATTAAACAATTTGTTGCCATGGTTAATAAAGGAAATCGTATACATATTTCGGTACATGTTCCAATAGTATGCTTCAATACATTTTTGAATAAACGTTTCTTTGAAGAGTTGGCAAATCTTCAAAAAAAGTTGAATATCTGTTAAAAAATGAGCCCCTTTTCAAACCGGCTTTGGCTTCTCCTATGGAAAAATTGGCTGGTTCGACGCCGACAAATCTGGTCCTTGATCTGCGAATTTCTCGGCCTGATCGTGGTCGCCACAGTTTGCATCACAATCTGGGCCCTTCCGAATAGCAGTAACGAGCACAAGTTGCACGGGGAGCCTCTCGATGACGAAGGCTTCCAGAAAGTGGAGGTCAAGGAAAGAAATTCCCCCGAAAGAAACTTTGGGCATTTCGTCGACCGACTGTCCATTTTACTTCCATATAGACCCATCTTCTACGCTCCGAACAGTGGCAAGGCCCAGGAAATCATCGATCTAGTAAAGCAAAAGTACCGGAACTATACTCAGAGCGAGGACGATGGTAACGAACACAATGGCCGTGATGGTGAGGGTGGTGATGATGACTTTGACGATGATGATAATGCCAGTGCCGCGGGTAACAATGATACTTACAACTATAGAGAAAGTGAGATTAACGATGATGAGACTGGAAGAAAGTGGACGGGATTTTCGACTGAGGACCAACTCATCGCCGAGCATTCCCGGTTGAGCCTGGACTTGTTTTTGAAAACTGGTCGAAAATCAATTACGGACGCTCAACTTGCGATGGCGGGTATACAGCTGCCCATGTTGTTGGGCGTTATTATCGACGCACGGGAGGGGTCGACCAAGTGGTCGTATAAAGTAAGGATTGTCGAGGACGCCAACTTTTTTGACGATCCCACAAACGTTATCCAGCAAAATCTCTATCCTAAAACCGAACACCTAGAAGCTTCACGATATGGTATCCAAATATTTTCAAAAATCTTTAAATTTGTGGTTAACAAATTAAATCTTGCGAATTGTGACAACACAAAATAGTTTCAAAATCTTGAAAACTGGGGTCACACAAATTTAAATCTGGAAAATTTTAACAACAAAATATCGTACAAAACGTCGAAAATTGCGTTACCAAAATATCTTGTAGACGTTCAAAATTGCGATAACCAAATAACTTGAAAAAACTGCAGTAACAAAATCTTTTCAAAATTCTTGAAAACTGCTGTAACAAAATCTTTTCAAAATTCTTGAAAACTGCTGTAACAAAATCTTTTCAAAATTCTTGAAAGTTGTGGTACCTAGTAAAATTTACTCAAAATTATTAAAAATTGTGGTGCCACGATAAAAATCTTGAAAATTGTGGCACCACGAAAAAAATCTTGAAAATTGTGGCACCACGAAAAAAATCTTGAAAATTGTGGTACCACAAAAAAAATCTTGAAAATTGTGGTACCACGAAATAAATCTTGAAAATTGTGGTACCACGAAATAAATCTTGAAAATTGTGGTGCCACGAAATAAATCTTGAAAACTGAGGTAACACGAAATAACAATGCTGATAACATTTTTGTTCAGGGTTTCCCTTAAGCTATGTAAGCGAAGGCTTCATCGGAATGCAAATCCTGATGGAGCAAGCCATGACGGAGATGCTCACCGGCCATAATTACACTCATCAGATATCCTTGCAAGCCATGCCTTATCCAAACTACACCTACTACATATGGCAACCTCAGGGACTCTTCGAATTCCTGCCAAACATCCTGGCCCCCTTCATCACCATCCCGTACGTGGTCACCTTCACCCTAACCATCAAGTGGATCATCGAAGAAAAAAAGAGTGGCTTCAAAGAGCTTCTCAAGATCAACGGCATGTCAAACTGGATGCACCTTGTCGGATGGACGATAACCACGATGCTCTTCTTTCTATTCACCTCATGGGTGATGGCCCTCGTCATGACCTACACGGGCCTTCTTTTTATGACCCCGGGCTACGTCTTATTTTTCGTTTTGCTCTGCTTTGGCTTGTCTATGACCGCCTTTGCCTTCTTCATCTCGTCCCTGTTTCAACGGCCATCAGTTGGCGCCTGGCTGGGCTTCTTCATTTGGCTTTTAATCATGGGCTTAGTTGCAGGGTTGGTGGAAGACCGGGGTTTCAAAAACATGTCCGACGGGGAAAAATACGCATGCTGTCTGGTGCCATCAGGCGCCATTTGGATGGTTGGGAAAATCATGACGCATTTCAAATCATTTCCTCAAGAAGGTGAAGAACCCGTTTTGTACACAGTACAAAAATTGTTGCAGATCTGTCCAAAAAAATTGAGTTTACTTCCTATAACAGAATGTTTGTTTTTGTTGGAGCAGTCATTGTAGAATCTTTTACTCTGGGCCACGTCATCCTCATGCTTTTACTGACCACAATATTCTACGCAACTTTGGCTCTGTATTTTGAAAATGTTATTCCCACAAAATTTGGGACAAGCAGACCTTTTTATTATCCCATTTCGGCCATAATTGCTGTATTCAAGGGGCGCAGCAAAGTGGGAGACAATGTCAATGTGGCAGAAGATAACCCAAAAGAAGACGAAGAAACG
Organism: Sminthurinus bimaculatus; assembly: GCA_034698285.1. Classification (NCBI taxonomy): domain Eukaryota; kingdom Metazoa; phylum Arthropoda; class Collembola; order Symphypleona; family Katiannidae; genus Sminthurinus; species Sminthurinus bimaculatus. Next base: position 10,143 of record JAQIVE010004320.1, on the reverse strand, counting down.
GTTGCACCTGAATCGGCAAATTTTGAGCCAGAACCTCCAGGACTTGAAAAAGGAGTTTCAATAAAGAGCTTGAGCAAGATCTATAATGGCAAAAGGGTCGTTGATGCAGTGACCCTTAATATTTACAAAGGTCAAATCACGGTCAGTCAGATTTTTATGGCGTTTTTTGCAAATTTTATAAGGTCACCAACAGAATTTGTAAAAAATTTGGTTCTTTTGCTTTTAGGTGCTGCTCGGACACAACGGTGAGCTAATAAGAAATGCTGGATTTTCATTGCAATTTTATACAGAAGCTTACTTGATGAGAGTTGATATTTTTCAGGGGCGGGTAAGACGACCCTCATTGAAATGTTGACGGGCATAACTAAACCTTCGGGAGGAACTGCATTCATCCATGACCACGACGTAATTACCGACTTGCGAGGCGCCCGAGAAAATGTGGCAGTTTGTCCTCAGCAAAATCAACTGCTGGACAAACTCACGGTCGCCGATCATTTTGAACTTTTTGGAAGATTAAAAGGACTGTCGGCTAGTAAGGCGAAAAAGAATTCCAATCAACTGGCAGAGCAGATGGGACTGACGGAAAAGCTACACAAAGCTACGGGCCAACTGTCCGGTGGTCAAAAAAGGAAGGTTCAACTTGGAATGTCTATTGTTGGCAACTCTCAAGTTGTCTTTCTCGGTTCGTAAATAATATTTTAATTTTAATTCACGAAAAGGAATTTTAAAAGTAAAAAATACTTCAAAAATCGATATTCCATTATTAAAGATGAACCAACCTCTGGTATCGATCCCGAATCACGGAGGCACATGTGGGACCTCATCGCCGTATGAACAATGAACAAGAGTTAATTTGACTGATTATTCTATCCATAAATTTTAACTTTAAAATTTTTTTGTTGTTAAATACTGAATGATGAAAATTGTAGAAATTTCAAAAAGATCGGACCATAGTTTTGACAACTCATCACATGGAGGAGGCCGACGTCCTGGGTAACCGGATCGCTATTATGTCGAGTGGAAAAATTAAATGCTGTGGGACTACGGCCTACCTCAAAAGGTTGTATGGTGAGTCGACTTTCAGAACTTTTTGCTTAAGTGTTTTTTAATTCAAGAAAAAATGAAGTGATTTTTTTTGCCACAATGCCTTACATAGGTCAAGGATACACCTTAAGAGTGATCATGTTTCAAAAGGAGTATCAACCAAAAAGTTCAAAAACAACCATAACAATTGAAGATCCTCCGCCTGTGGAAGCTGAGGAAATTTTAAAAGTGGTCCACAATCACGTGGCTGGTGCAAAATTGGTCAAGTTTCGTCGAGACGTGGACAAAAAAGAGTGTCAACTTGACATCAACATCCCGATTGCTATAGACGACAGCTCAAACACAAGTACGGGTATAACATCAAAATTCCCCGGTCTTTTTTCGCAATTGGAAGAACGGAAACAGGATTTGTCAATTCTTTCCATGGGACTTACCTACACGAATATGGACGACGTCTTTCAAAAGTAGAGCAAAAGTACTATACATGAAATTCTTTTAAAACTACAAAAAACTGAATGGAATAGAACGAAAAAATGAAATAGGTTATTAGCAAACGAGGGTTGTTTTGGGGGTTACGAAAGATTTTATTAAACCATAATTGACCATGACTTTGTGTTTTTTCAGAGTTGCCGAGGAAGAACAGAAACCGGGAGAAGACTCACAATTTAGTGATTGTTTGAAGGAAAAAAAGGCCAAAATGGCCGAAAGCAGCTCTGCTGACGAACGGAACAATTTACAAGGTAACTAAAATTCAAATCTGAAAAATTACAGGTATGAAATTTTTCAAAAAAATATTGCGATAAAATTTTCCATCAAAATTCTCCTGAAAAAATCTTTATAAACTACAAAATCAAAATTTTTGTCAAAAATTTAAAAAATGTGTTTAATTTCAAATGATTTGTTGTTCAAAAAACTCGTCAAATAGGAGGACAGGAATTAGCATTGCAAAATAAGAAAACCATGTTTTGGCGACAGCTCCAAGCTTTGGTTCTCAAAAAGTTTCTAGTCATGATCAAGAGCCGGATCTTGCTTGCCACTCAGGTCAGGTCAGGTCAGGTCTACTCAACCTTTGGCCCATGCCATGTAAGATGCCTAATTTGCCCCAATTAAAATACTTCACACTTCATGCTCTATCTGTATGTAGGTGCTGTTAGCAATATTTTTATTTTTGCTGGCCCTGATCACCATGGGTCAAGTCTACGCCCCGCTACCTGATGCCCCTTTTACCCCCATTCCCATCACCCTCTCGGCTTACAAAACGCCCATCACAAAGTTCAACTCAAGTGACCCCAGCTTGACCACAGCGTACAAGGCGGCTGTACAGTCTGGAGGAGGAGGCGCCGCACAGGAAGTTCAAGGAAATCTAGCTCAAGAGTTCCTGAACGTTGGAAGAAAAAATTTGGAAACATACAGAAAGCTTGTGATTGGGGCGGAATTAAATCAGACTCATCTCAAAGGCTATTATTGTGAGGTAAGCTCATGCAGATCAAACGAATTAAAATTTCATATTAAATATTCGACGTCGAAAATATTTCTAATCGAAAATTATACATATCAAACGTCTTGATTGAATTCATATTGCAGTATCCCTATCACAGTGAGCCCCTTGCAATCAACCTGCTAACCAACATGTTGCTTGCCAAGAGCAAAGGCAAAAGCTACTCGATTAGTGTTATCAACCACCCGGTCAAATCTGTTAAGTTGCAGCAGCGGAAGACCATAAAGGCCATCAATTTCGCCAAACTTTACCAGTACACCAAGACAAACAGTTCACTACTAGCCGTGCCTCCGTTTCCAGATGCATTTGCGGACTATCTCTACACTTTTCTCTTTGCGTTTCTTGCCTGCTTCGGCTTGCTGCCCTTGGCCTCGACATTTGTTGTGCTGCCAGTTGAGGTATGAAAAAGTATCAGCGGAGAAAAGTATCAAACTGTTTTGTTAAAGGAGTTTACCAGATCAGGTCAGAAATGAGCCAGAGATTTTGCAAGACATTTACAGGATGAGTCCTAATTTTTTAAATTACTATTTTTAAAAATTCCCATAAAATCTTATCAAATCTCATGAAAATTTCATGAAATCTGATAAGACCGACAATTATTGATAATAAAATTTGATTTGATGATAAAAAGGACAATTTGTGAAAATCTTATCAAAATTTGATCAAACTTCACATGTAAGATTTTGGACAAAAATCGTGTCAAAATATCATGAGGTTTCTCGATAAGCTTTTTTTCTAAGGGTTCTTCTATTACCATTTCTAAAAAATTTTGACAAAAATATTTTTGAAATTTTGGTCGTTTTAAAAACTTCTTGGAAAATTTTCTGTACAAATTTTTAATTGTTACAGGAAAAAATAAGCAAGGCCAAGCAGCTTCAAAGGATGGCAGGAGCAGGGCCGGTGACCTATTTTCTGTCTTTTCTTATTTGTGACCTCGGACTGGTGCTCATTTTGTCCGGGGTGTTGGTCGCCTTAGTTCCCATTGTAATTGCCTGTGGCTATCAGCTTCCTTACGCCGACAATCATGGCTTGGGTAACAAAGAATAAAAATGAAAGTATAATTGATTTCTTAATTCATTCATTCGGCAAGATCAAAGTGTTCGAAGAAACACTTTGAAAATTTCCAAAAATCGAAATACTCGACGTCCAAGTTTTACCAGACTAGATGTGAAGACATTAAAAAATTATCTTGGACCAAAGTTTCAAGACATTTTTCAGGCTACTATTGTTATATGCAGTAAAAGGAAAAAATCATTGTAGTCTGGACATTTTTGATTGATTTCAGGCGTACTTTACCTGATTTTTGTGGTGTTTGCAGTCAACGTTATAATTCTCTCATACCTGTACAGTTTAAGAGCCTCAAGTCCCGCGGGCGGGTTTGTTTACCTTATGCTTCTTCATTGTTTTGCTGGTCAGATAAGACACTACACTACATTTATTTTACCAACCACAAATCAACAAAATTAAAACTACCCAGAAGACAACGGAAGATTATTTAACAAATGAAGCATTTTTTTCTTTATACATACATTTTTCCAGTTCCCTGTGTGATATTTATTTTGTTCACAATCTCCATTGTCCTCAACTTGCGGGAAGAACCCGGTGCGGCGGATGACGTACGCAGTATAGGATCCAAAATCGTCGTCGTTTTCCCCTCTTTTGCCGTCTTCAGCAGCCTCCAGCGGTTTGCCCTGCTGTCCCTCGTCAACACGGCGTGTGATCAGTTGACCAAGGAGATGAAGTTGGTTATTTGCAACGCGCCTGAAGAAGCCGGCAGGGAGGCGCAGCTAACACTACGCGAAGAAATTGCTCTATATTTGACCATGTGCTGTCGTAAGTTGCTGTATTATTCTGTACACAGTACATAGTGCTAGTGCATAAAAAAAGATTGTCTGCAGGGTCGAGACAAATCTTTGAATCGCTTTTGAGCAGTTTTTGTCGATAATCCTAAATAAAGCAACAAAGCAGGATTTTTTTTACAAAAAATCTGATTTTCTATGAAAATTTTAAAAAGTTTACTTCTGTTGTGAAAATTAGCCAAACGCTGCAAATCAAACTGTTTCAAGGTACTGCCGTTTTTTGATGGATTAGCCTTAAACTCGATTGGCTTCTTCCTTCTGGTTCTGGCGCTTGAAGGGTTCGTTTTTACTGCCGTATTAGTGTGCGTTGAGTGTGGGGGCTGTGAGGGGTTGAAAAAATTGTGTCATAAAGGGGTTAAAATAGTTTTGGGACCAACAACCCTCCTCACAATAACAGACTCGGACGTCATAGCGGAGGCGCAGAGGGTTGACCAAGCTTTGCTATCAGGTAAAAAATATTTTAAACAACGTTTCAAAAAATTAAAGATTGTTTTGCAAAAGGCCATTGTTACGAAATTTGATTTTTTTTGTCTAATTTGTAATTGCAGAAGACGGAAAAACGGATATTTTGTACGCCAGTCATTTTTCAAAAACCTTCAACAGCTTTCTCGCCGTCTCTGACCTCAGCTTTGGGGTTCACTATGGAGAGTGCTTTGGACTTTTGGGGGTGAGTTGCGGCCCACTTTTATAGACAGTCAAAATATTTTTTAATTGTCACCAAAAATTGACCTAAAATTGGGTTATTTGCTTGGGCTTCTTTTGCAGGTTAACGGTGAGTGGAGCAAAAAATTCGACGACAATTTTGGTTGACGTTTAAAGTTTTGTTACAAAAGTTGGTTGATTGCAGGTGCGGGAAAGACGACGATGTTCAGAATGCTGACTGGGGATGAAATTCCTTCACAGGGCGAAGCCCTTATCCAGGGTCAGTACAAGCTTGACCAACACCGGCGGAAGTTCCTGGGAAAAATCGGGTACTGTCCACAGTTCGAGGCACATCTCACCGCACTCACGGGAAGACAAATGCTCAATCTGATTTGTCAACTTCGGGGTGTCTATCAAAAAAGCGTCAAGGACGAGACTCAACAATGGCTGATCAAAATGGGTATAAATTGTTACAAAATGCTTTTGATTCAGTTGGATAATGAAAATATTTTGGAACCTTGAGTTGAATATTCTATTAACTATAGTCAGGATATGCTTTTATCAAAGCGAGGAAACATCGTTTAAAGATTTTTGAAGATGTGCTTTTTGTATAGGATTAGAAAAAAGCGGAGATGTGTCCTGTGGTAACTACAGCGGCGGGATGAAGCGCAGATTAAGTGCCGCCATGGCGCTCATCGGCAACCCGCCCATCGTTCTTCTTGATGAGCCTTCCACAGGTTCAGTAAATTTTGTCTGTTTTTTCTCATTTTGTTCAAAACGCTACAAGAAAATACACTTTTATTTCAAAAACTTATAAACGAACGTTTTTTCATAAAAATTATGAAATTGCAGGTGTTGATCCTCAAGCAAGAAGAGAGGTTAGTTGTACAAAAAAATTGATTCAAGAAATAATCTTCCGCCGATTTTATTTTCATGAGCGTTTTGAATAAAATTTTAGTTTTGGAAACTTCTGTCAGCAGCTCAAAACGCGGGTCAGGCCATCATTTTGACCTCTCACAGGTGAATTTACAGCAAAATGTTAAAAGCCAATTCTGCTAAAATGAAGCAATTTATCATTTTAGCGACGACCATCCTTTATAACAGATGCGACAGTTTTGAAACAGTTTTGAAATGACGTAAATATTTTAAATGAAAAACACTTCAACTGTTTTAGTATGGACGAATGTGAGGTTTTGTGCAATCGTCTCGGCGTCATGGTCAATGGCCAACTTCAATGTTTTGGCAGGTATGCTTTTAATAAATCAGGTTTCTTGATAAAAACAGCAAGATCAACAATATAAAGGATCAAAATATTTTTAAATGTGCCTTTACTCATGTTTTATTCTAAAGCGTGGAGCATCTGAAGCAGAAATTTGCCCAGGGCTACACAATCACCATATCGCTTAAGATACCTCTTCATAGTTCAAATTTGGGTTCAGCTACAGCTTCATCCCCGTTTTTATTGGCAACTTCTTCAAAACCTTCCAATCCTTCAACGAAACTCCCAAATATACCGACAAAATCATCAAACTCATCTTCTAAATCTGCAAGTGTGTCCAGAAAATCTGGTAACCTATCAAAACCTGCAGATCTCACAAAAAAGTTTGTAGAACAACCTGCAAAACTATCCATTAAAACACCGCCGAATCAATCTCCAAATTGGAAACCAAGTTCTGTCAAACGATTCTCCAGGGTCTGGAGAGAAACTCACAGTCGGGTAACCGATTTAATGGAGGCAAAGTTCCCCATGTGTGAATTAAAAGAAGAGCACCATAACATCCTCCAGTATCAGTTAAAGGATACGACCTTAACCTTGACCTCGATATTCAGCAACATGGAGGGGATCAAAAAGGAGGACGACAGTCTTATCGAAGAGTACTCCGTTACGGATACCACTCTTGAGCAAATTTTCCTCGCCTTTGCTCGAGAGCAATATCCAGAGCGGAAGAAAAAAATTTGTTGCAGAAGGCTGCAAGAAAGGTGTCCTTGCTTCAGCAAAAATGCTCCTACTTCTGCGGTTTCCCGTGACCCTTCATCAAAATCATCAAAAACATCAAAAAATTCTTCTTCGTCATCAAAATCAACATTTGTCTCAACTTCACATTCAAAAATCCCGCCGAATGTCCGAAATGCAGTTTAGTAAACCATCCACGTTATTACAGTTTGTTCAATTTTTCACTATTTTGAATTATTTTGAACCTTTTGTTTTTGTGATAGATAAACAGCATTTTTTCTAATTAATAAAATTCTTCCCGTTTCGACGTTTAAATAAAAATAAATATTCGAATAAAGTATTTTATTTCGTTAATTTTTCTATAATTTCCAAAGTAGCGACAACACAAAATGGTGCTATTTACATGACAAAACCAGATTTTATAATTCATAATCGATAATCTAACAGTTTTATGGATATCATGGATAATGCAACAAAAAATACAGACTTGTTAAGACGTTTTGAGCCAATTCTTTAAATTTTTGCGCCTAAACTATAGTACGACCTTCGAAAAAAACCAAGGAGGTTTCATCATGAGATTTTGCTGCGTACCTGATCGAAAACTGGACAAATTTTAGATTTCAGAAATGAGATTTCTTTAAGGGAACTGAAGGTTTCTTTAAGGGAACTGAAGATTTCTTTAAGGGAACTGAAGGTTTCTTTAAGGGAACTGAAGATTTATGTAAGGGAACTGAGGATTTCTTTAAGGAAACTGAAGATTTCTTCAAGGGAACTGAAGATTTCTTCAAGGGAACTGAAGATTACTTTACGGGAACTGAAGATTTCTTTAAGGGAACTGAAGATTTCTGTAAGGGAACTGAAGATTTCTTTAAGGAAACTGAAGATTTCTTCAAGGGAACTGAAGATTTCTTCAAGGGAACTGAAGATTTCTTCAAGGGAACTGAAGATTTCTTTAAGGGAACTGAAGATTACTTTACGGGAACTGAAGATTTCTTTAAGGGAACGAGACTTTTTTAAGGAAACTGAAGATGTCTTTAAGGAAATTGAATATTTCTTTAAGGAAACTGAAGATGTCTTTAAGGAAATTGAATATTTCTTTAAGCAAAATGAATATTTCTTTAAGGAAACTGAAGGCGTCTTTAAGGAAATTGAATATTTCTTTAAGCAAAATGAATATTTTTTTAAGGAAACTGAATATCATTTTGTATCAAAATTTGTATATTACCTTAGAAATTACACGGACCTAAAGTCACCAATCAAATGGCCAAACAAATATGAAACTATTACTGCTGTACACCTTAATACCAAGTAGTGATTTTTAATCGTCAATAAATTACGCGATTATAGTGTTGAATTTTTAAACCTACCATGATAGAAAATGGGCCCCAGTTTTACCCGACTTTGGCTTCTCCTGTTGAAAAACTGGCTAATTCGTCGCCGGCAGCTTGTTTCCCTGATTTGCGAATTTCTCGGCTTGATTCTGGTCCTTATAGTTTGTCTTGCAATCTGGCTTCTGCCAAATGAATACAGCGATCTCCAACAAGATTCGGGGTATCTCAAAAAGCAAGGTTTTTACAAGGTGGACATAAAGGGGAAAAGTACCCAGGAAAGGAACATGGGCCATTTTCTAGAAAGGCTACTGATCGTCAGTAAATCTAAAGAGCGGAACCCTATCGCCTATGCACCGAACACGGGGATAGCCAAGGAGATCATGTGCACGGTGATATCGCGATATCGGGCCTATGCCCATGGTGGTGATGAGGACGACGAAGGTTGTGAATTCAATGACAGTGACGATGGCGAACAACAAGTCGATGACGGCGATAACAATGATGATAATAGCAGTACCACTGATCCGCCGATGGAGGATGAACGTTTAGCAAACTTTAGAAGTTTTCGAAATGAGGAGGAACTCATGAACTGGCACATTAGGCGGAGTCTCAATGCCTTGAAAATCGAGACCGAGGGAGTGAACTCACCCGTTATAGACCCAGGGCAGAGCAGCCGAGCAGGAAAGCGAAAACGTTATACCCCTCGACCCATGTGGATGGGCATCATCATTGATGCACCGGAGGGGTCAACCAAGTGGTCCTACAAGCTTCGGTTCGTCCAGGAACGTCAATTTTGGGACGACCCCACTAACCTTTACCAACAGACTCTCTACCCTGAAAGTGAACAACCTACGTTCTCCTATCATGGTAACACAATCTGAAATATTATTTAACGTTCTTGAAAGCTGATATGCGGGAAACATTACAGCTGTCCCAGGTATTTTAAGCAAGGCTCACTCATGATCAGTAGGTCAGGGGACAGGAACAACAGTCCAAGGTGTTTAAAGCTTGTATATTCACGCCTGGTCATTTTGAATCCGAAGCCTGTAATTTTGAATCGAAACCCGGTATTGTTGGTACCAAACTTGCAACAGTTTGAAATTTTTTGACCGAATAAAATTTTGGATCACAGTATGATTGTGGAGATTTAAGACCACGTCGACCGACTCAAAATTAAATTTTGCTGAATTTTTCGCTGATTTGTTGAAACATCGTGAAAAATTTGAAATTTTTCAAAGATGCAACTTTTGAGATCAAATTTATAGACTTTGGATTCAAACTTACTAACATTGTGTTCAAAAATAGTAGATTTCAGGGTCAAAATCTTTTTTTGGCATCAAAATTATGTTTTTGCGATCAAAATACTATTTTTCCGATCAAAATCATGTTTTTCCGATCAAAATCATGTTCTTCTAATCAAAATCATGTTTTTCCGATCAAAATCATGTTTTTCTAATCAAAATCATGTTTTTCCGATCAAAATCATCTTTTTCTAATCAAAATCATGTTTTTCCGATCAAAATTACCCTTTTCCGATCAAAATTATCTTTTTCCGATCAAAATCATTTTTTTTCGATCAAAATTATCTTTTTTCGATCAAAATTATCTTTTCCCGATCAAAATTATCTTTTTCCGATCAAAATCATTTTTTTCCGATCAAAATTATCTTTTTCCGATCAAAATTGTTTTTGCGATTAAATTTATGTCTTTGCGATCGAAACGTGCAGTTTTTATCATGGTGGTAAATTTTGGGGTTCAAAAAATCAGCTTTGGTTCAAAAGAACTGGTTTAGGCTCAATTATATTGTTCCGCAGT
>JAQIVE010004319.1:0-14776 GCA_034698285.1 Sminthurinus bimaculatus | reverse complement strand
TACCTACATAGAGGAAGCGTGCAGGCAGGGAGTGAGAAGCCTCATAAAATATGTTCCGGGCCCACAATAAATTGTCCGAACCGCAGACCTTCTCATCTCCATTTCTTTCAATATATTGTAATATATTATAAGATGTGTGTCTTTTGCTTATAGTTTTTTCCTGCGGTTGGCATCCGATTTTAGACCATGTTTTGATGTGCGGACCGTGCCAAATGATATATTTTATAAAGTTATGAATTTATGTACGTAAATGTGTGCCTTATTTTTAGTTTAACTGTAAATACTTAACGTGTACTAATGTTCATCTGCTCAACTCGCAGAAAAATTCCTCAAGTTCAAAAATCTAGAGTCTAGAGTACAGTCCACATTTGTCTATTCCTCCTCAAAATCGTTTCGTTTTCCGTGTTGGGAAAATATTCCTTAAGGAAAGGACTGAAAATATGTACACTGCCATAAGACTGCCAAGCGACTTTTAGGATTATTGCTGAATCCTTTGTTCCTCTAATGGATCAACTTTAGCTTTACCTGTATGTTGTATATGTAGATATCATTACGCAATATGCATCAAATTCCAAGTGATATAAACGTTGCAACACACAATAATGTACAGGAAGACAAATTGACAGGGCACGAAGAGCCGAGTCATTTACTGCTTATGCTTGTAGAGTGTAGAGTACACCTTGAGTGTCTGTCTTCAGCTTGTCCTCAGCACACCGTTCTAAATACTAAATAGACTATACACTAAACGATCATGAGACAAGAGGACAAGATACATAAATAAATAAATACGTAGCATGTACGTTACGTATCAGTGTGAGGACTTGAAGTCCCTTTTCCTTGGCACGCGTCTCCCTTTTCCATTCCCTTTTGATGGTGTGGATGATGGGTTTTTATGGGCCGGCTGCAGCTCCTTAACGTTGACTCATAATTTACATAGCGACTGATGAGACGCCCCACACAGCACCGTTTCCACCTCATTCTATTCTGAAGTCTGACAACAACAGCGGCAAAAACAGGAACAACAAATAAAAATAAAAATAAAAACAACAACATACATATAAATAGCCGCACCATGCTATACGGAATAGAATATCTTTAGCTGTTTAGCTGAGTCAAGGTGTTTTTTCTTCTTCTTGGTAATATTTTCTCATTTTAATCACCTGTTGAAAACCTGAGGCTCGAGCTGAGCTGAAGCTAAAACATCACCAGGCATCACGTAATATTGTACAAAAAGCCCGTCAACTCAGCTTCATTCTATGTATGTATCCAATTTTCAATTACACTCCATCCATTCATACAGATACATATACTGATATTTTACACAGTTTAAAATAAATTCCACATTTTTACACACACTTTTTTATTTTGTACAGGTAAAGCAGGCGTATATGTCAGAAAAAACAAGTTATCACATTTAGGAAAAAATTAGGAAACACGAAACCCTGTAATGGCGTTCATTATTGTGGTAATATGAAGTAAAGACCCTTTCACCGTCATAATTATCATCATCATCATCGTCATTAACATGAACTATTATCTTGTTTCCCTATTAGCATTTTGGTCAACCTGTCAAAATAATGAGAGTATAATCATATTATGTAAAAATACTAGATGATACTCATCCTCGTTACTTCGGTATACAGTCATCAACGGATTGGTGAACGAGAAAAAAACTGGAGGAAATCTCCAGGAAGTTGGCAGTTTTCAATTATGCCTACAGTTTTTAAAATTTTGGATTAATTATATTCCTAGTTTTAATTCGTATGTAATTATTCAAGATCGAAAAAACACTGACTCGTGCCCACCTCAAAATAATAAAGATGTAGATATCTATACTTTCTACTTGAGTTGTACACACGACAGTTTCATTAGATACTTAATTACAGTTGGTACTTATTTTTATTTTTATACCTGACAATGAGAGTGCGAAAAAGGAAACCATAATTTTTTAAAAAATAACTAGGAGATTGAGGTAGGCCAATTTTAACTGTTACACGTACATAATATGTACATATTACACAGGTTTTCCAAAATTAGCAAACTACTGATATTATCTTGACATTGACATATCTCGAATGGAGAATCGACATACATCGTACATACTTAAATACACGCAGCGAATATCGCAAAACTCCCGACCTTATCTTATTTTTCTACATGGCTTTGTATTTCTCCAATTTAACCCCTTTTCTGCATTTTATAGCTATTTACCCACCTTTCTTGTTGCTGTATGAATAACATAGTTAGTTAGTTGTTCTTTTGTTGTCAATTTGTTGTGGGCTGCCCAACTAAATAAATATCTGCTCTCTGTAGTGAAGTTGAGCAAGCTTTTGATTTGACTTGGAATTGAAATAAAAATTATTATGGAAAAGGAAGGAATGATATAAAAAACTCAAGTACATATGAACATTGTACATCTATAAAGAAAAGGGAAAAGACGGCAAGGATAATGATAATGATGTTGTGGGACTTGACTTGACTTTTGCGTCTGTCTGTACATATAAGTGTACTTGTACATTGTAACTACATACATTTTGTATATGTATATTTACACATAAACAAACCAAGTTTGTATCATCGGTTGGCGTGTTTTGCCAAGGATTGCATGTTTAGCATGAGGACGGCGGCGCCGCCGTCTCATTACATGTTGTGCATCTTCGTGATCTCTCGCTGATAATGCTCACCTTCTCCTCTCTCTCTCTCTCTCTCTCCAAGTTTTATGTCGACTAATAATATTACAGAAGGTACATGTCTCTTCCCTATTGTCGATACATACAATAAATACATACATGTATAGGCTCATCTAGCTCCAGCTCCAGAATCCAGACTCGGACTCTTTGTGAAATGTGATCCAGGAAATCCAAATCCCATCGAAAACACCTCATCTTGTCCCAACACAAATATACAGCAAGCAGAGCTACAGGCTTGTCACTATAGCCACTACAAATGCATATTAAAATTATTCAGTGCCGTACATACGAATTACGCATTATAAGCATAAGTTTTTCTATATTATGTAATGTGTATGTTCAGTGTATGTAGATACAGAGTCAAGCCCTGGAATTTCAATCAAATATTGGTCAGCATTTCAACTTTCCTCTGTCCAGTTTCTCTCACTGTTATTTTCATAAAAAACTGGTCTTGGCTACTCTCTCTCTCTCTCTCGTGATTTCTTCTCCTTCCTCCTCCAACAGAAAAAATCATTGATGATTTCATTTTTTCTCCCCTTTCCTCAATAATGATGAGTATCATGTCTGCATAACGATTTCCAGTGTCCATTCTCAACATGACAGAAATCTCACAAAGATATTCCATTCAAAAAAGAAATGATCAAAAATAATCTCCGGCTCGTTTCTCCTTGCGCACCGATCGCCGATCTCAACTCAAAGGGAAATCTTTACGACCCAAGGATGTTCCTTTCCATTTCATTCGATTCATTGGATTGTGGCGAACCTATCTATCTATATATCTAGTAAAAGTTGAACAAGAGACTCGAAAAAGCAAATCTTAAAATCCAGAAGTCGATTGTCTCGTATCATTACATTACATTACATACACGCATTTTGCACCACAACCATTAGCACGGCAGCCGATGTGTCATCAACTGAAATAGTTGCAAAGGGAGAATTTAGACAATAATATACATATTTTACTCTACTCCTATGTATGTACCGCTGTAAAGGAAAGCCGATCAGTGCTGTCCGCATTTTTACCCATTTGAAGTGTACAATGTATACAATATTGAGTCCCGATTGAGAACACAAGGGAACAGGCTCAACACAGGTAGAGCCAGGTTTCGAGTGTGTCTACGTGTGTGTTTGTGAACTGACATTATGGGTTTGTTTCTTTAAAGAGAAAAAGAAAGCGGACAAGTTAAGCACAATATATTACAGGAATTATGATGATAGTTTTGATATTCTAGAATCGCATTGTCAGTGGGCTGTATTCCCCGTGTATTCTGTTTTCTGCACACACATACATATCATTTTACACACAACAGATAGCAAACCGCCCAGAATTGGCGTGTAGAGCGTAGGAATTCGCTCGCTTATAAATACTCTCGGGCCGTAAAATAAATGACCGGTTTTGTTTTACTTTCTCCACGATACCAAATGGAAAGTACAAAACTCAATTCTTTCGGATCGGTCGAGAGGGTAAGTTCCAGCCGCTGGAGCCATATTCATTGTTGAAACAATGCGTCGTTATTTTAATCGCATTTTGCATGCGTCATGTTTATTTTATTCTTGATCTTTGAATCATATAAGTGCAAATTGATCCTGGTTTTCTGTATCTGTTTTTAATTGAGCTGCCCGTAATATTTTTGTCTTTTTCACTTCATTGCTTCGTTGCCTCTACCTGTTTTTAGGAGTACTTTCTCTTTTTTCAAGCTTTTACCCTTAAAACAGCAGGAGAAAAATGACAAAATGAATACGACATATGAATGGTTAGACAATTTAAAATACTATTCGTCTTAACTCCAAAATTGATTGAAAATTTCCATATTATACTATTTTGTAATTTTCCCCTCATTATTAAACTGTATTTTACTGCCTTACATTACACACATATTTTATTTGGTTTCTTTGCATGGAGAGGGGGCATAAAATTGCTGGATTTGTTCATTGGAGATTTTTTACATCTCAAAGTTTTCCAGCATTATTCTATTCTGTTAATACCCATGTTTCATGGTCAGAATCGATTGTCTAAAATCGATTGGTTTTTGCTGTAAAATGCAGAACATATTTTTGTGCATGTACAGTGTACAGGGAAAAGAGTACAGCTCGCTTGAAGCAAAACCACAGTGTCAGGGCATGACCATCATCATCATCATTATTGTCCCAACCACACTTGATTATGATTTTCCTTTCCTTTTCCATAGTGTAAACTTGGCATGCTGAAATGAATTGAATGATATACAAAAATACACAGTAAACGATCCACCGAATTTTGAGCATTTGTGTAAGCCAAGTTGATAATATGTATGGATTGAGACCCAGTAATATTTCTTTTCTCCCAATAGGCTCAAAATGAGAGGTGAATCTGTTTCTCTTGTGAAATGAGAGAAAAGGGATACTGTGGAACAGGGAGTATAGAAACATTTTTACTTTGCTTTGCTTTTGCTACGTAATGTAAAAAGTAATACAGAATTGGCAATTTATTGCTTACTCAAGAGTACATAGTACATAGGTATTCTTCTATGTATTCATATTTTACGTTCGTATTTTATGCTATGCCCTATTGTATACTTGCCTACTACCTTATTGCCAAATGCGTGCATAATGTGCACATAACTATAATGCAAAATTAAACACGTTTCATTATGAAAATTCATCGCACGAAAATTTTGCTGCTTGGACACGGCAAGACAGCTCCGGGATGACTTTTGATAGCATGAATACTGTGCCGAGTATTTTTGTGTATGTAATATGGTGTACAGGGCGAGGAATATAAAACCCGCCAATCGTGTTTGCTGTAAAATGTATACAGACTCCTCTCGGGGGCTTTAAGAGAGGAGTCTTATCCAAAAGCCAAGAGAACCTACCATAACTTTTACTATTTTTAAAAACTGTTACGACTTTTCTTCTGTTGATCCGACGGCTGTTTTGGGGCATCACATTGGAGGATTAATTTTATGGCTTTTTCAAAAAAACAAAAAAATCATGGGATACAAATAATGTTAGTATGCTTTGAAGTTTGTTTTGGCTCAAATTTTCCAGGTAGCTAGACGAGACCTCCGTCACCAATGATTATATTGAAAGTTTTGCACTACTCATTTTCGTGATTTCTCTGAAGGTTACCGATTGAAACCATATGGGCACCACAGCATTTTCGATGATACTGTGTAAAAGAGCAGTTCATGCTGATCAATTTCCATACGGAAACAAACCTTTTATTCTCAACCGTTTGACCTGCAGAGGTCATAGAAGTTGGTTACAATTTGATGAACGCGTAATATCAGCCCCCTTATCGAAAAGGTGCTAGCGTAATGTTGAAGTCCTATATATGTGTGAACCTGGTATTATTTTGAAACAAGCCTTCGTGGGGTCTTAATGCGCCACCCTGTATAATCGCAGGCGCTGCTGTGTAGTCAATAGTCATATTTGCAGCAAACGTACAGAAATGTTTAGCATACAAAGTTACTATGCACTGGAAACTGTACACTCAACCATCCGTCAACGAAAATTCCTATTCTCAGTGTGCTTGAGGAGCTTGTCGGTCATTAAAGCTATTCTCTCCCCATTTATTTTCTCGTTCTCCCTACATTTACTCGCAGCTACAAAGAACTACAACATTTTCCTACAGGCTTTCTTTTACCCCTGCAGTCACACAATAAAAGCTATTTCATACAAAAAATCTTTTTGTTTTTCAAAGCCAAACAAGTGCAACATAATTTCTTGCAATTTTTGTGAAAACAATTTTCGAAAATATTTATACTCCCTGCAACGGAATTTTTAATTCGATTCTTCTGAAATTTAGTCTCTAAAATTCCATAGTTAGACTCAACATTGTTTCAAGGTAAGAACAACAAAAAAAACTGTTTTATATTCGTATGGTCTGTAGTCTTTTTCAAAAAAATGAACAACTGTTATAATTGTGAAATGTTGTGATTTATTGAATACATTCTGCATTCAATCGTGTTTCCTTTTATTCAGTTTTATTCTTGCTCATAGTTGGAGAAAGTTTAGGGGAAAAGAGAAAGTTTTTTGAAAGCTGATACAAATAATTTTGAGCCATAAAAATACATAACAATCTTCATCATTAATTACTGTCTAATACTTGTTTCAAGCGCAAATTAAATGTGGTCATCGTTGTTCGCCGTTCCTGTCATGAATAATATATTGTTTTCGTTTTATTGTATTTCAGAATTTCGAATTGTATTCCAAACTTTTGGCAAGATAGTCACCTTTAGTTCCAGTTCAAATCAAGTAAAAGGCAAGATAATTTTTCATTTTTAGCATTTTTCATTCATATTTGTCTATTTATCTGTAGGTAAAAAAAAATTTTGCATCAAAACGATGATATTTTCACACTCTGTTTTGAACAATTTCCCATCAGAGTTGATACCAATCAATAGACAAAATACTTGTTGTTTTATTTATATTTCATCTTGTATTTCTATCTTGTATTACAGAATTTGAGGCCCAGAAGCAAACCAAACTCTATTTCAACCTTACAAAAAGGTAGGAAAATATAATTCCAGTTTAATTTTAAAATTCAAGTTTGCTGTGTTTAGAAGCTCCATTTATTTTGTACTTGAGTGTGCGTTTGCTTTGCACTTTTTTGTATGTGAACTTTAAGACAATGTCAAGTGACTTTCCCCTTTATTTCTTTCTCGAATTTTCTCTCCGTGTATCACACGTCATTGCTTTACACACCTAAATTCTGTGCTTGTATCATTTCACCGTTTGTTACCGATGCATGCAAGTTTCCTTAGAGATCTTTATATTTCCATTGTTTTTTTGAATTTTTAATGAGAAGAAAACAAATTTTGGCGTAAATTTGTGAATGAACTTGCGTAAAATCATTAAATTCATCAACGAACTGACTTTTACAATCACTCAGCTGTGAAAAAGTGTCCCCTAAAACGTAATTACTTTGCACTGGGCTGAGCCCCCGAACCAGGACTTCAGCAAAGTGGGCAGTAGTACCAAAAAATCGTCGGGTTTTCAATCTATCTAGATTATCTGCGGAATAATAGCAGCATCTGTACACCTCGTGCAAGTTGGATTTTTGTAATAATAACAATGTTAGTAAAATTGTCGAGCAGGAGTATGATTTTATACTCTTTCATGCTTGCACATGCTTTTATATGTATTTTTACATAGAATCTCCCAAGCAACTAAATTTATATGCCATTTTACAATGTACATAAATTTATATGGATAATGCTTACTGATGAAACACATCTTATGACAAAAGTATCTAGTCCAATAAATAATTAAAAATCTCAACTGATTTTCATGTGAATATTGGCTCGATGCTCGATACACACATGAAAAGGATGTTGGTGGGTGACGTTTCCAAAACTTCGTTTCACGGGATTGAAATGTTACGTCTTTCATAAAATTTCTGAATTTTGAAAATAAATCAGACGAGGCCGTAATCCACAATTTATACGCCGATTAAGTCTATAAACATGAAAATGAGAGTTTTCACGTTCCAGTTGTTTATGTGTATGGTTAATGATAAAGTGGCAACTGGTATTAGTAGTTTTATACTAGTTTTATAATTTTCAAAAATGAAGATTGCAAAAACGAAACTATACTCATTTATCGTACTTTGCTCTTTCGTTTTGTTACCTAATGAAATGCTTCATTTTATTTCTTGCGTTACATTTAACATGAGAAGAACCTTTTTTGGGGCATGACCTTCAAAGGGTCAAAAGTTGGCGTCGAAACGGGATTCCTGGGGGTCTGAGAACGGTTTTCGACTAAACTCGACCTGTTCTTCTTCTAAGGGTGTCACTCAAAATGCTGTGGAATTATTTTCTTTGTTACTAACATTTTATATAGGTACTTGTTGAAAATCCATGGCCCTCTTTGCATTACATTTACTCATAATACATGCATACTACATACTACTACACACGTGTATACATCTTGAATAATATGTAAAGTTACATTTATACCAGTAATCGTAAAACTATATATTATGCACCATTAAAAATGAAAATGTTCAGGCGTTTTAATCATGTATGATAAATAATGCATAAATATTTACCAATATGATCACTATTTTACAAACTGGCTAGTTTGACAAAGTAGGTACTATTGATGTACATAGTGATTTAATGCTAAATACGTGTATCCCTTAATTCGCTAACATTGATTACAGTCAGGTATAGATGTTATGCATGTGGAGCATGTGCGACTAACAAGGGGTCGATCCCAGGTGTGACCTGGCGACAGAATATTGAGTAAGTGGGCAAAGACTGGCCGACCCAAGTGTTTAACTTTTGCACAGGTCTCCGACTCGCAAACGCAAAGATGGCGACGTTTCTTCAGTGAAAGCCGCGGAATGTTCAAAAATCCTTACTGACAAATGATTACTGATGCCATAAGGGTTTTCTATCTCCAACCGTTTGACTTGTAGAGGTCAACAACATTTGATATAAGCCAGTGTAGGTGCAAGGTTAATCCGCTATGCAAGATCTTGTGGGGCTAATATATTGCCTGCAAAGTCTCAAACTTTCAAGTCTTGATCAAGACCAAGACTCCAAAAAACGTCAAGACTTCTTGTCTTGTCTTGGTCTTGTTTATTACATTGTAATACTTACAGATTCTCGAGCTTTAAAGTCTTGAAGGGCTCCAGACTTTCGAGACCAAGACTCCATAAAACATCAAGGCTTCTTGTCTTGTCTTGGTCTCGTCTCGTGCAGGCACTAGGCTAATACTAATATCCGATATCAAAAACTAAAGAGTCAAAACTGCTTGTAAGAAAATTGTTCAGGATCAAATGCTCAATCAGCCTAAAGTATTGGAAAAAATATTGACGCGAAAATTCAAAAGTTTTACCAGTAAGGGTTTTTGAGCATTCCTCGGTTTTCACTGAAGAACAATTAACAATATTAACACTTCGCCATCTTTGTGTTTGCGGGTCGGAGACCTATGCAAAGTTAAAGAGTTGGGTCGGTCACCCACTTACTCAATATTCTGTCGCCAGGTCACAACTGGGATCGACCACTTGTAAGTGTTATTCCTGAGCTTGTCATATCGTTAGCAGCTAGCGAGAACCCTATCATATCGAAAAATCACAAACATCTTAAAAAACACAAAACATCGTAAATGATTGCAAACATCGAAAATGATCGGGTGAAGAGCCATCGGTATAATTTGGGAACCAGTACATAACACAAACACACGTACGTTACGTGTGTACTACTTTTGTGTGTGTAGTGTGTAATGTTAAATGTTGGTAAATAACACACACATTGGCACATGGCTATTGTGTACATAAATTTCAGTCACAGATTAATATACAAGTAATATTACTCAAAAAAGCCTTAAAATTCCCAAAAAATACCACATAAATGGTCAGAAAATGCCTCAAAATAGATTATTTAAATACAAAATGGCACAAAATGTTAGGAACGACATTTAAAACATAAAAAATGACACAAAAAGTGTCAATAATATCGGGACAATGTGCAAAATTTAGTGCCTCCAGACGGAATCGAACCGTCGACCTACTGTTTACGAGACAGTTATTCTGCCACTGAACTATAGAGGCTTAGTGTAAGGCTGGCTCAAAATTCTGCGTATTGTACGGCATGCACGTTGGAAGCAACGACGGGGAAGTCATTGCATGTGTAAAATGTGAACAATACTTTGTATTCCATCGACTCTTTTTTGCTTATTGTGTACTGTGATGTTGGATGTTGACACAAAGTAATAAAATGAATGGCTAAAAATGCAAAATCCACTTGTATGTATGTATTTATTTACATGTTTAAACCTCTATTGTGCTTACGATATTAAAATTTACACGACGAATTCTACACATACGTCATACGTCAAATGTTGTGGATTGTGGAATCTCTTGTGTCAAGTGATTTAGTAGAGACATAGGTACTGTACATTGTATCACGCAATAACATACAATATTTAGTCATTTTTCATGCTGTAGTAATCAGATTTTTATGTTTTATCTAAAATACATGGGATAAAAATGCGTTTACTTTTTGCAATTAGTAAGAGACAAGTTGTATAACTAAAGTTGAGACCAAAGCCGTACCTATTGGGAATATTGTATAATCGTACAAGACACAGATCAACTCGGTTTAATGTGAAATGTAAATTCAAAAACTAACCTTAATTTTAACTTCCTCGCTTCTAAAGTTGTATTTTAAACGGAACTCCATCATTGCGCTAAAAATTGCCTTTGATTACACTTTAATTATATGAAATTGTCATTAAACTCTTATTGAATATATATTCTAACTAAAAAGCTACAGTTTACAGTCAAATTAAGAGTTCCATTAATTGACGTTATACGTAAGTACTTAAATTTTAACGTTACAAGTTTATGTATAAGATACGTACGTATTACAGTATTGAAGTTAGCCGCACAACAATACCCCTTCAATTATCAAGCTATACCTGGAATTGTGTATTATTATTTGACTCTGGATTATCTGATATTTCTACCTACATTATAGAAACTATACTTACTTAAATAGATACAATTATTGCAAAATTCGTACAAGGTGTAACTTGTAATTTTCTTATGTACTGCCGTCATATTGCCGCGTTAGGGAGGCAAACAAAGCCATCATAATCATCATCATCATCAACATTGTACATGTTGTTTGTCTTTCAGGTATGTACACTGTACACTGCAAAAATAAAAGTAGTGCTAATTAAACAGGAACAGGGCCACCTCATAATTATTCCCCGCATTCAGCGTACACCATCGTCGTCACTCGTCACCCAAAATGGATCTTGTTTCATCCCCCTTATCCTATACCATACAATTAGCTTCTTAGAGTGGAGACAAGAGTCAAATAAATATTATTGTCGTTGTACATACATATTATATGTTGTATAGAAACAAGGAGTCAAAGATGTGTGAGCAATCGGAAATTGGGAATTAACGTCAACTTCAAATTATTTCTCGGGACAAGGCGTCAAATCAAATCCAAAAGGGAAACAAATGGACAACGAGTAGGTAATGGGTAATATGTGTGGGTAATACAATCGCATTGACCCGATACCCGCAAAATGACAAGACGATGACGATGGTGCTGATGATAGTGTTTGGCGAGGCGATGGAAAATTTTGGCAACTACCTACATATTTATTACATACCCAGTTAATACATACATACATACATACATAAAAGGTTACATATTGTACAAAGTAGGCGGATGGAAATTGTGTATGCGTGGTCTGTCCGCACTTTGTCACACTCTCTGGCCTCTGGATCTGGATCTGGATCTGGACGTTCAAAACAAGGGACGATTCTTTATCAGAATATCTTGTCGTCTACATTTTCCAGGAAACTAGAGGAAAATAGAAATAGATCTACGTGGACGTACATACATAATACACACGTATTATCGTATGAGATTACTACCTCTACAATACTGATGAGTACAGTGTACAATGTTTAGTTGACCTTCCCACCAAGTGTATCATCGAAGAAAGTGTAGGACCAGCGACAAGAGACCTCCAAAAAAATTATTTTAGGCCACTAGTAGATTGACTCGTGGATTTAAAAATTTTGACAGGGATGCAATTTGTTTTGTTTTGGGACTTTCCTAAATGCTAAAAAATGTTGCTAAAATGTTCAGGGTAACTTTAAGTACAAGGAAGAATTTTTTGAAGGCCCTTAACCCTGTATTTTCAACACTCATGAAGTCGAAGGGAAGGTCTAATATTTATACAGAGTACAGTTAAGTTAGTTAATGTACGAGGGCGGCTTTCTTCCGTATCTTCTGTATGCATGTCGACCCTTTTCCTCTGCGCAGAACTTTATTCAGTGCCTTGTTGTATGTATGTACAATACAAATACAATGATGTACATCGTACATGTGAGTGTCCCATTCGTCATTTGTGCCAATAGGAGGAGGTTAACGAGTGTCGGAGAGTAATTAAAGTGAGGATTCGTACCCGCCTCATTATTATATAAGGAGAATTCAATTTCCCGATTGTTTTCTGTCGACCATCTGATCCTCTCGAGACCACTTCTTGCTCCGTCTCCGGTCCATCTACTTTTTCTCTTCTGGACAAGCCAAGCAACTGGTCACTTATTTCCACATAGTTTGTGTGCAGCTTATAACCCGGAAAACGAAAGACGGTTGACATCGTTTTATTTTTTGTTTTATTTTTCATCGTCTCCACATATTTGTTCCAAATTCATTTTGTCTACACCAACCAAGTCCAATACAAAAGTTGTTTGTTTTGTGAAAGAGACGCTGCTTCAAACCCGATTGATTCGAAATTCGAACAGTTTGTAAAGTATAAGTACATATATAGTTATTCATTAGGTACTCAACGTTTAATTCATACCAAGTGAAATGGCCACTTGTACATTATTTCCTTCCTCAGCAACATCAAAATCCGCCTTCGTATTTTTACCGTAAGTCAAGTTTTCATTTTCATTGTTAAAATTTGAGTAGCTACTATATGAATTCGTTTATTGCGGGCAGTAATCATAGCAGTTGTGATTTGTGATATTTTCTTGGCATTAGAACTATATTATACAGGGATCTAAAAAGTCAAATTGATCCCTTTTTGGATTCTAGATTAAAACCTATAACATCAGTATTATTTGTATCTTTTATTTGCGCATATTGTACAGCCGGAGAAAATCTAGCTGTGCATTTTTGTCATTAAAATGTTTTTCACTGGAAGAATTATTTCAAAAATTTAGTAGAAATACCAATAATTTACAGAAATATTGTTCGAATTATTTGAATGAACTTTTATGTCGGTCAAAATTTTGTCAGAATCCGTGAGAATTCTTCCGTCCAATTGATGGAATCCTCAGGTAAACGTTTATTCTGCAATGTAGAAGGCTTTTAGAGCATTTTCTCCAATTTTTTCCAAGGAAATTCGATGTAGTCTCATATTATCCATATAGCAAATATAAACTCCGAAACAGCTTCAATAATGAGCCTAAGGCAAAGTTTAAAATTAAAATATCGTTTCAACGTTAATCTCGTTGCTACGGCGTCGTTTTAATGCGGCGTTGATATCGAGTCCTTATTTTTCTTGGAAACTATGGAGATCAAAAGTACATGTTCATTGTTCATAAATATATCAACTTGTTGTTACTGTACGTATTATTGCAACTTGTAAGTGTTCCAGGAAAAATTTGCAGCATTTACTTTGAAAGAGAAATTACTTTCTGATGTTCACGCTGTTTTGATGGTGAAAGTGGAGAAATTTCGTTGAAGCGTCTTTCCACGCAATGTTTTATTTCTTTCGTTGACCAGTCTTGGTAAAAATTAGATGTGACCATCTAACATGTATTAATGTTATGTAGTGTATAGACAGCTAAAGCAGAGTGTAACACAATTGATCCCAGCTCTTAATCAGATTAGCCCAAATTTACACACATATACTATTTATGTGTACGAGATAATAGAGGTTGAAATGGAGTTACTTGTACACTGTACACTGGACCCTCTTAATATTCAACTGGTGATGAGTACTTGCAAAGTCTCGTCTCGTCTCCGGGTCCATGTCACTTCATATCAGTACCCTTTCAGTAGTCAGTAGTGTAACAGAGTATCACATTTCATAAATGAAAACGACCATGTGGACAACGTGCACTGAATGCTGAATACTGAAGCAAGTCGTCATTATTTTGTTCCGAATTACATTTATTACATCCGAGTAAAATACATTCCTCTTGTTATAGTTTTTATAGAGATGGGACTTGAATTTGCGTAGATTCTTCTTCAAGGTTGCAATAAAATTGATGAATTTAGTAAAGATTTGCTTTTTTCTCATTTCCCTTCACCACCATTGTAAAATATATTATACTCCTAATACTTAGGTCTAAGTTAATGCGAAGAATGTTTCAAAACTTTATGTTAGATGGCTTTCCAATCGCAACTTTTCCTATTGTGTAATACAGCAGTATTCGTTTATATCTTTTGTTAACAAAGAGACAATCTCAAACCAGCCACCCCCGTCGCCATGATCACCAATTTACATACTTGTTCGTTGCTAAGCATTGTTATCATGTTGGCTATCCATATTTAAAATATCTTTGGATTCGGTGACCATTTGACGTCTACAGGTCATGTCAAAAAGTGACACTTTTT